>CP139509.1:245945339-246190771 GCA_021014915.2 Artemisia tridentata subsp. tridentata | reverse complement strand
ATATGGAAACATAGTTTTCCTTTTCATCATGAAAGATGATTCTATCATTTGGTGAAATATCGAATTTAATCATTTCTGAAAAATAGCTTGGCTCACCATGTGACATAACATCAATGCAAATATGGCAATTAATAGGATTTTCATCATATAATCATCGAACATTTTTGACCTCAAAGGGGCAGGTGGGGACTGAATTTGATGACAAATCTTGTCAAAATTAATTAGCCATGATTGATTTGTGAGGTGTGATAGTGTCAAAATTGAAAGGGCCAACATCTAACAAAACAACAAAAAGGGGGAACTTTCATACCAATTATTTGATTCTTACATCTTTGTAACCGATTTTAATTGCAAATAATCGAATTTAAGTGATCATCTACCAATCCTACTATGTATCAGTTTTGTTTGAAAGTTTCTTATCAAAAAATGTGTTGATAGATATAATCACTTCTAAACACAAACTCCGAACACCTAAAATTCAATATTGATGCAATACACAAGTGAAAGTAGAGTGTTGCACTATATAAATTTCAATTCTCAAGTAGTATATACATCATGATTGGCCATCTTGATCTACCAACAAAACAAAAGCAAAATATAAATAGAAGAAAAACATTTTTGCATAAGATAATATACCAAAATACCCACGGTTTAGCCCCTAATGGTACAAAATTATCATCATAATGTCACAAAAATAGTAGGAAAAACGTGGGTATTTTGAATAATTCACTAACTATTAAAAAAAAAAAAAAAAAAAACTTACAGCATAACCTAAACATATAAAATAAAACAAAAGATCCAAAAGGGTTTTTACTTTTAGTTGTGAAGAGGATCTGGGCAACTAGGAACTCTTCTTTTGTCTTCTTGAAAGCTATCATATTTTGTAACATTGTTGGATCTGCCATTAAAAAACCTTTTATATAGCTCCAATCTTTTCATCTCATCTTGTGATGGTAGTGATGATGTTGATGGTGATGATGATGGTAGTATCCTTATTGCATTAACCTTACAACAATTCAAAGCCCATACTTGAAGTACCATAAAGATGATTAGCATGACCGACATTGATCTCCTCCTCCTTCTTGTGCCAAAATATGACTTCATGATAGTTAAGAACCCACATAAAGATGATGTTTGTGTTTTGTATTGTTTGGTTCTTGATATCTTCTTATAGCTCTCTAGCTATATATCTCTCACACAGAAAAACACATATAGAGTGAGTGAGGGTTGGTTTATTTTTTCTCTCTCTATTATCGACGGTTAAGTATTATGATATGATGGGATCTGTAGAAAGACTTAAGAAAGATGAGAGGGAGATGGTAAATGAAGTTAATTTTCATGCAACCAATGGACCCTACTTGTAATAGAAGAACAAAATATGACACAACACCATCATACTTTTACCGTACACAGTCGTGATCAGACACGACCTTGCCATATTAGCTTTTTCTTTCCGATGCCCTGATGACGATCAAATTGCCATAGTCGGTGACCAAGTTAAAAAAAAATAGGAAAAAAAAAAGTGGTGTGTAAAATATCGATCGAAATTTCGACCAATTTTAAAGAATCTTGTTGCTTGACCGACCCATAACCAAATACCCACAGTCGATGTGACCGACCATGACCGAGCTATGACCCATCGACTATGCATAGCCTAAGCACTCTATTTTTATAGTACTCCGTATTAAATATCACTTCAAACTTTTATTAATGGGATATGATAGAAAATTTTAAAATTCCAACTAATTTTACCACTAAGACTAGACGCAGTGGTCATTGGTTATCTCTTCCTTAACGGGCACATCAACGTCATATCATCATTAAATATATCACCACTATTCTCATTTTTCAGCTACAATAGTCATCAATCATTTCACAACCATTAAAAATACACACTTTATATAAACATATCTAACAAAATACGCCACACACTCACAAATCATATAAATAAATAATAAAAATACTCATGAGGCCCACAATATATATGCCTCATCTTTTCTTCCTTATCCTTTCGTCGAGCGTGACATGAGACCCACACAGTGGAGGTGGCGTGTGTTGGCTTGTGTTGATGCTGAAGGATCACCTCCTACTATGCTTAGCCTAAATTTATATGTAAGAGCAAGGGGTATGGTAACACTGGGTTAAAGTTTCACACACTGCCACGTCAGCGTCATATCAGCTTTAACATTTTCACCTTTAACTAAAAAAAAACACCCCTTATCATAACTCAACCTTAACTCAACTTTAACTCAACTATTTTCAAATTCAACCCCTAAACTAAAACTAATACTTCATTTAATAACTAACATAACATTAAATATTAAACATTATAATACGAATATTAAACATTACATAACATTAAATATTAAACATTACAATACGAAACAAATACTTATTCATCGTCTTTGAAATCTTGTTGTTGTTGTTGTCGTTGAAGATGTTTCTGCCAAAGATGCTCCATAAGGTTTAGTTGGAGTTGACTATGCGTTTCTCTGTAGCGTATTTCTTTTGCCTTTCGATGTTGGACATCACATCTGTCAACCCACTTGTCTTTTCTCATACGTGGTGACGGATCCACCCACATTTCGCCATACTCACGTAGTGCAAACTTTTGATCTTTTAAAATCATATTATGCAAAATAATGCAAGAATACATGATTCTACGTATCTTGACAATTTCCATTTGATGTGCCGGTTGTTGTAGTATACCCCCAACGTCCTTGAAGCACACCAAAAGCACGTTCGACATCCTTTCGTGCACTTTCTTGTTTTCTTTTAAAATAACTATGTTTATCGTCAGTTGTTGCCGAGAAGGATTTGACGAAAGTTGCCCACTGTACGTAAATTCCGTCAGCTAAGTAATATCCCTGTTCATAGCTGGTTCCATTAACCATATAAGATGCTACAGGGGCGACGTCATTAAGAATGTCGTCGAATAACGGAGAGTTATCTAAAACATTAATATCGTTATTCGCCCCTGCCACCCCGAAAAATGCATGCCAAATCCATAAATCTTGCGAAGCAACTGCTTCAAGCATTATTGTTGGGTATTTTTTATCACCCCTACCAAATTGCTCTTGCCAAGCCACCGGATAATTTTTTCACTCCCAATGCATGCAATCAATGCTACCAAGCATTCCCGGAAAACCATGCCACCCCTCATGTCTTTCATAAATACTTTGAATGTCGGACCATGTTGTTTTTCTTAAATATTATGGCATAAACAAATCAATAACACACTTGTTAAAATTATCAAGACAATCACGTGAAGTATGCTCACCCATTTGCAAATATTCATCTAATGCATCGGGTGCGGTACCGTACGCCAATTGGCGTATGGAAGATGTACACTTCATAAGAACACTTATACTCATTTGACCCGTACAATCGGGTGATTGACTAAAGAATTTAAAATGACCCGGTAGAAAATCGGAAGTATAAGATTCAATACCTTCGACAATTTGTAGAAATAGTTTTCGGCTCATACGAAATCTTCTTCAAAAATTCCGGTGCGCATACTTACAGCCGTGATTGAAATAGTCGTTACGCAAACGTTCTTCAGCAAGCTCACATTCACGATAGATCGGATTACGTGACATGCGAGGTTGAGCTGCTGCTTGTTACAACTGTTGCTGATATTCGTACGCGGCTATCATAAACTGAAAGTCAGTTTCGTCATCTACATCGGACCAGTTCCTAAATTCTTCGTGACTTTGATTTGGATCCATTGTGAATGAACTAGGTTTTTTTTTTTTTTTTTTTTTTTTTTTTTTTTTTTTTTTTTTTGAGAGGAAGTATATAAATTTGAGTTTGAGTTAAGGAAGTGTGAAAAAAATTGTGTGTTAATTAGTTATCAATAGTAGTGGAAAAAAGGTTTTGATTTTTTTTTTTTTTTTTTTTTTTTTTTAAGGAACTAGCCGTTTATAAACGTTGGGGGGCCAAAGTTGTAAATTTTTATTTTGAAATCCAACGGCTAGTTTAAGTAGTTTAGGGGGTAAAACTGAAAAAAAAATTATACGAAATCACCCTAACGCTGCGTTAAAGGTTTAACGTGGTCCTTAACGTGGCTCCTCGGTATGGTTAACGCAACTTTAATGCAGGCGAAGTGATGGTTTAACGCAGGCATGCATTACCATACTGTTAAAACTACACAAAGACTGATCGATTACCAGATTTCAACACAAGATTTTATTTAGAATCAACCCAACCAACCACCTCTTATGGTTGATTCATTCAGTTTTACAATAAAAGAAAATAAAGAAAGTTTCTAAACAATATACTAACAACAGAATAACCTAACAACTATGTGAAAATCACACACAATAAAACCCTAAAAACTAAACTATCAATCAGAGAAATTGAGCTTATATAGCTTGTCTTGATAGAGTATCTCTTCTTGACACTTTAGCTCCTTCAAGTACTATCCAGCTTGCACCTTTATTCCTTGTACTTTAGAACTCTTTTAATCAACAACCTGCACATATAAAAAACAAGAAAACAACTTCTACAAATGTCATAATAAGCCCTCAGCTTATTACAACTCATGACTTTCAACATTCCCCCTTAAGCTGAGGCTTATACAAATCTTTTAAGTTCAACAACTCACAAAACTTCCGGTGTTCAAGTATACTCAAACCTTTTGTAAAAATGTCAGCAATGTTATTATCCGATTTGACTTTAATAGTCTTGATAACCCCATCAGAAATTTTATCTCTTATGAAAAACAAGTCTATCTTAAAATGCTTAGACCTTTCATGTAATACAGGATTTTCAGCTATCTGAATTGCACTACTATTATCACAGTGCATTTCAACAGGAGTTTCAACCTGGACTTTAAGATCTTTACAGATCTTTAGAATCCACATAATTTCACAAGTCACATTGCACATGGCTCTGAACTCTGCCTCAACAGAGGACCTAGCCAAAACAGACTGCTTTTTGCTCTTCCAGGAAACAAGATTATTGCCTAGATAAACAGTAAACCCAGTCACAGATTTCCTAGTAACTTTGCATTTTGCCCAATATGAATCAACAAACACACTTATATTACTATTTCCACTTTTGCTATAAGATATTCCTTTGCCTGGTGATTCTTTAAGATATCTTAACACTCTAAAAGCAAGTTTCAAATGTGACTGCATTGGACTATGCATAACTTGACTTAAGCAGTGAAATGCATAAGACAAGTCTGGCCTAGTCAATGTTAAGTAAATAAGTTTTCCAACTAGCTTTTGATAGTTATTAATACCAAGCAAAGGTTCATCCTTTACAACACCTTTTAGTTTATTTTTATCAGATACATTAACTGATTCAATAGGAGTCTTACTTGGTTTGCATGCAAGCATACCAAACTCATTAAGTAATTCCAAACAATATTTTCTCTGGGTCAAACATAATCCAGCATCTTCATTCAAAACTTCAATACCTAAGAAATACTTGAGTTTCCCTAGGTCCTTAATGAGAAACTTAGTTCTTAAAAACTGCTTGAACTTTTCAATTTCAGAAACATTGTTACCAGTGATAACAATGTCATCTACATAAACCAGAAGAACTAAGAACACATCATTCTCAGACTTGGTGAACAAAGAGAAATCATTCTTGCTTTGACAAAAACCATTCTCTTTTAAAACACAAGTTAATTTTTCATTCCATTTTCTTGGAGCTTGTTTCAAATCATATAAGGACTTATTTAACTTGCATACTCTCTTGTCATTTTCATCAAAATAACCTTGAGGTAATTGCATGTACACATCTTGATCAAGTTCACCATAGAGAAAAGCATTATTAATATCAAGCTGATATAATGGCCAGCTATTCTGTACAGCAATACTTATGATAATTCTCACAGTAACAATTTTAATTAGTGGAGAAAAAGTCTCTTCATAATCTATCCCTTCCTTCTGATTAAAACCTTTGGTTACAAGCCTGGCTTTATATCTTTCCGCACTTCCATCTGATTTATATTTAATTTTCCACACCCACTTGCAACCAATTGCTCTTCTCCCAGCAGGGAGTTCAACAATGACCCAAGTGTTATTTATGTTTAATGCTTCCATTTCAAGATTCATAGCATCTATCCACCTATTATCTTTAACAGCTTCATTATATGTTTTCGGTTCAATAATCTTATTCGGATTAGTAGAAAACACATAATTTTCTTTATTCAGTTTACTATAGTTAACAGATTTATCAATGCCATATTTAACCTTACCATCTAACACAAAATCACTCAGTTTCATAGGAACATTAGTTTTTCTACTAGACTTTCTAACATAAGTTCTCATATTTGCTTGTCTGTCTGGTGTCACCATAGGTGTTACTGTAAAACCCTAAAATTCGAAAACCTAAAAATACATATAAATTTGAATTTTTCCTAAACTTTGTGATATTCTAGATTTAACCTTAAACTACATGTGATTTATTATATTTAAGATTATAATTAAACTAACCTAATATATAAGCCTAAAATAAACTAATTAAAAGTTTCCTAGTATCTCTCACCAATTCAACACTTAGACTAAACAACCATAACATTGTTATATCGAACAAGACACCTACGGAATGAAAGATATGTACACGTTTATATAAGTAACCATTGAATCTCTAATTGTGTATTATTTTTCCTCAAAGTACACCATTATTCTACGTCATCTGTCATACTTAATTTACCCTTATATAATGAAGGTGATTTCCGTTGCGATCCAGTTTTCAAGCCGAAAAATATGGTAACAAAAAAATCACTCATTGATCACCATGATATTCGGATAATCACAAGTTCCATTACCCTAAATTTACGTCGCAATCTCCATCCAATCACACGACATTCCATTTTAACTTCACAAATTTCCTTTTTGTATCTACACGTCTTGACAAACTAATAGGACATGACATTCTTTTTTTCTTTTCTCTACACACTTATATCATTCATACGTAACAAGGCCATTTAACTCAGTAAACTCCCCTTTCTTTAATCGATAGAAAACACTAAAGAAATCCCAAACCAAGTCGGAACAAGACAAGTCGGTTCGAGTATTCAAGGTCGTGCTCATATCGATTTTGACTAGGGTTATAGGATGAGATCGCGTTTGTAGCGGCCTTTGGTGTTCGGTTTCTTCTTTTGAACCACTTTTGTTCAGCCCTAAGGTACTACTCTCATCTATGTCATAACTGCTACATCTCGTAAAATAAATGATCTATCATTCGAACATATATAAGATAAGTATGATAAGTAAACTCCACAACAGTCTCGCAAATAAATAATGTCGAATGATGTCTTTCTTTTCTCTTTAATCACAGCTTAAGCAAATTTGGAAACTGTCATGAGGCCATGCACCAAACAACTGTAACTCGACCAATATGTTATACGTATATATATATATAAGAACCCTAAATCGTGTACTACTTTAACAAGAAACCAGTATTTAATGGGCTAAAGAGGCTGATTCATTGGTGGGTTGTCATGCGTTTTGGGGATGTGATCTTCCTCTTGCGTGCATGAGATGTGGACTCAGTCGTGACCTTTTATTTCCGTCACTAATAGTCATAATGGGTGTCATCTTCCAGCCCCATATCGACCATAATACATCTCTAACTAAACCCTATAAACCTGTCATCAATGGTCAATAATGTGGCGATTAAAATCGAAAAAAACCCTATGCGGTTCTAGCATGCGAATTCTATGATTTTATGTGAGTATTTTGTGGTGTTCATGGCTCGTTAAAACTGGTGGTTTGTGGGCTATTTGAGCGTCGTATGGGTGTGTCTAAAACCTAGTTATGAATCTGAATAGGGCGTGTGTCGTGGTTACGTTGAGTCCAGCACAAATGTTGTCTTGTGTGAAAGTGTTGTCTCGAAAAGAATAATATAGCTGAGGGGCTGTTATGAGGATATCGAGGCTTAGGGTTGTGGTTCATGATTTCGATGAGTTTCGTTACATGTTAAAAGAAGAGTTGGATCAGGTCGTATGGTGTGTGTGTGTCGAATAAGTATTTTAACGAGGGGATGAAGTCATGTTTTACGAGTGTGTCGTGTGCATGCTTTCTCGTAATGTCGAATATGGTTTGAACCAGGTCGGGTATGTAGTGTTAATATATGTGTGTGTGGAACCTAAAAAGCCTGTGTATAACGTGTAGGTTACAATTGGTTTCATGGAGGTTTAAGGCTCAATATTATGACTTGAGGAGTGTGTCGTGGTATTAAAACGAAAGTGAACTGGTTCACGTGCATGTCTTGTAATCAGATATAAAAGAAAGAAAAGAGTGGCTGAGCGTGATGTTTGATGATGGAGGTCGAATGTAAATTCTTTAATAGTCGATCAACATATTTAGTCCTATTTAATGTGAGTCGAAGATTGGGATTTGGGGTTTGTTAATATATGTTGTTTTAAAACGTGTGTGTGTTTATTTGGACTTACGAAGGGAATGGACATGGGGTTATGCTTGGTTTGTCAACATAAGTGTGTCGAGAGTGTGTTTCTTTAATTTGGTCTCGGTATGTTTCATTCCAAGATTGTGGTTTGTTTTGTGATCCGAATATGCTTCTTTCGGCACGATTACGTTAAAGGGTGTTAATATAGTTCGGCTTTTCCTTTCTTTTACTAATTCAATATAATAAGTTCTAAAAACCTAAACTTTGATTATTGCCGCATTTAAACCTTAAACCCCTGGTAATTTACACATGTAACCCAAAACTTCATTAAATTGGCATAATAAACCCTAAACTACTATATTGGTCATTATTAACCCTTATGTTTATTTGTCTTTTATAACCCTAAAGTAAAAGGTTACTAAAAATAGAAAGAAACCTGAATCATGTAATCTGATTAAAACGAGCTTATAAGTAACAATATGATCATTAAATTGTATAGGTGCGGTGAAGAAGGAGTGATTCCCTGTTTCGGTACCCTTTCTTATTTTGGTTGCGTGCATAAGGTACAGATATTCTGTCTTACTTTGAGACACTTATGTTATCGTACAGATATTCTTTCCCTTTTCAGTAGGGATATTTCTATCGATCCTATGCCTGATATGATTCCCTTATTTGACTCATGACTTTCATTGTATGATTGTCATTCTTATTGATTCATTCTGACATTTATTTAAATGTCTCTTATTTCTCTTGCCATGCTAGATTATTATTGTTGTATGCTATGATAGATCTGTGCCTGAGCTAACCTAGTTGTGGAGGTACCATGACCATGTCTTGGATGGCACCCTAGGCATGACACTCCCGTAGAGGTGTGATAGATCTACGGCGTTCCCCCTTATGTTATGATTTTGTGTGCACTATTGGCCAACTTTATATATGTGTGACCAGTCTAGTACTGGCATCCATATTTTGTTAGGGAGCGTATGGATATATCCTAGGTTTTATGTTTATATTATTATGGTGACTAGGTGGTGTGTGCCTTACACTCCTTCTCACAATTTTAGTACTTAGAGGTCTCCCCTCTTCGTGCACTTTTAAGATATTATATGATTTGACGGATTATGATATGTAGTTCCTATGGCACATCCTTATAGGAACTTTTCCTTTATTTCATTATTCTCTTGATTCATTTCTTATTCAGTTCTCATGCATTCTTGATTCTTAGTTCTCTTTAAAATTTGTATGACTTTCATGATTATACTCTTCGTTTTGTATTCCTATTCCTTCGTTGCTTATGCTTATTTTACCGTTATGTTATGTTATATAAATCTGTTCACTGGGCTTTTTAAGCTCAGCCGCATTTCTTTTCCTGCGGCAGGTTTTAGTTAGAAGCTGGGTTATGAGTGGAGAGTACTTTGGACTTAGAAGACTATACCTTGATAGCTATTCTGGATTAGAGAGGACTAGAAGTGATTATATTTTTAGACTTAGTATTTATTGTAATTCTCATTTGTAACCTTGTATTTCAGATTTTCCCTTTGTAACCTTTTCAATTCTTTTGTATTATTTAAGTCATATGCTTGTGTTTGCTTTGATATGTCACCATAACGTAATACTTCTACCCTTATTGGGTTGGAGTGTTACAATTATGGTATCAGAGAACAGGCTACAACTTATAGTACATCAAACCTTGACCTGTGAAGTTTGGACTATTAAGTTTCCACTGTAGGCGCTCATAAGACAACCTTTGACAAATTGCTTTAGGATTTCCCCATAGGAACTTAATTTATTACCGGTGAGGAATGGGTAGACTAGGACATCTATGTAAGTAGCATTGCTTCCGCATCACTCTTATTCGTGCCTCTGCCTTTAGCTATACCTTATATGAACATTTGTTTCAGAAGCTAGAAAGTTTTGCAACCTAAGTTTAGTAACCAAGTAAGTTTGGAATACCTCGGGAACTACATGGATACCTTACACCATTTAAGTTTCACTTCCTGATTCTGATCTCCATCTCCGATTTGTTTGATAAACAATTTGATACCTCTCCGACCATCCCGAAGGTCATTCAACCATAATGTGTTTGACACATTCTATGAATTCATTACTCATGTCGGATATGAAATGTATCATCTGATACTACTCAGTTCTGCGTAATCCATTACTACTCCTATGAGAACTCTGGTAATTATTAGCATGAATATATGGAGATTTGTTCCCTCCCTTCGAATGATGAACGTTGTTTGCCCATCATTTCCTTTGGAAGGATATGATGAAAACAATATCTTAGTATGGATTTGTTAACTAAGCATAATGATGCTGACAACTGATATCCCATACGTCTCACTTTTGACAACCTTACGATGTTCGTATTACCGATGATGCACACTGTACCTGTCATGTTGCTAAGGAGCTAAGCAAGATTCCAACACCTTGAACTGTTCGCTTATCTATCTCAACACCTTGATGAACCATGTACTTGACTCTGATATATGAACTATCCGTCTGGTTTAACGACCGTATTCGTTCTGCGGATCTGTTTACTCTTGATATAATTAACTTTGAGGTCTTTTGGTTATGGATTGGATGGCTCTTCGTAAAGCTACCATAGACTACCGTATCTGAAATGTGACCTTTATCAATCTACTTCGTTCTACTTTTGCTTTGATGTCTCTCAACCGCTTAAATCTATTAGGGTTAATGTTGCTATGAAAACGCATATCTCGATTTCATTTGATTGTCAAGTTTCTCCTGACACCTATTAGTATCCACCCTTAGAAAGCTCTGGCATTGAAAGTTTTTGTTGTACAAAATTTTCTGGTGTTTTCTGAAGAACCTCTTGGGATTCCCCCTGCTTGGGAAGTAGAGTTGGCATTGAACTGATCTCAGTTGACGAAACAATGGTGCCATAGAAGTTGAGAGATTGAAGGAGCTGATGGAATATTATTTTGTTAACCTCAGTGTTCCTCTTTGGATGCTCCTGTTGGTTTAAGAAGAAGAAAGAGGGGAGTATGCGGCGGCGTATCGACTATCGTGAACTTAACCGTATCACTATCCGTAATCATTATCCATTTTCGCGTATCAATGATTGATTTGGTCTATCTTTAAAACTCCGTATCAGACAACCTCATTTAAGTTTGAAGGACTGAAGAAGAAACCACAAGAACTTCTAAGAAGGAAGTTGACTAATTGAGAGTAATCTCCGCGAAGCATTTCAGTTTTATTCGAGAAGAGGAAGATAGGTGATGTGAAGTAGATATAAAGTTTCCCTAAGACGATTCCTGAAGCTGCTTTCGTAGTCGTTGTGATCATTATGAGTTTTAATGATGCCAAAAGTATTGGCTAATAGAATCATATTTTCGCGAGTATTTGGACAAATTGTCATAGTATGATATTGTGTTGTGTCCAGAGACAAAAGAGGAACATGTAGATCATTTTCGTATTAAGTAGAATGACCCTTTGTTCTGGAAGAGTAGGTTTGATTGGCGTTCAGAGATTGTAGCAGACAGCACTACCAGGAATCCTGTGATGACAGGGTTTTCCCACAAAAGGACCAAGATTGAAGACAGTTATCGGAGCTAGAAACCTTGTAGAAGAGTAGTAGGAGATGTTCGCGACAGGCGTTTCCGTGGAAGAAGCATATAAGAAGAAGAGTGAAACTGAGAAAGGAATCAATTGTATTTCATGCAACACGTAGAGTTTTCAGTTGGGCATCAGGATAATCAGATCGTAGGGGACGAACTATTCAACACATAACCTGGAATCGATAGCAACGGTGTTTACCTTAAAGCCTGGAAGACAGTGCTTGCAAGACAAACATGGTGGCGGACATAGAAGGAGAATGTAATCGAGTTGGCGAATTTTGAACTGTGCTAGGAGACCTGTCGAAGACACGCAGACTTACTTCTCTATTCATTTTAGTTGTACTAAGATGAATTGATAGCAGAAGCAGATTTGCAGATGGAAAGATGCACAGTGATCATGTCAGGGATTCACGTTACTACACTACAGTTTCAAGAAGAAGTGCCGAAGGCTTGAGGGACCAGACTCAAGTTTATAATTCCTTTTCACCTTATGATCAAATGGACAAGCGTAGACAGACTACTCGGACTTGGAAGAGATTTTGAAATCATGTATTTGAGTGGACGATGTTGGAACAAACATTTGTGTTTGGAAGAGTTGATTCTGTGAAGGATTGATGAACTCAAATAAGTACATTTTATTACTATCATTTATCCTATTAATTTGACTTGTTTTACTATATTATGTATGAGGATTGATACTTAATCGTTTACTTTTGTAATTCTCAGGTAAAAACAAGCATTTGGTGAGACTTAGCGATTTTGGACTAATAATGGAGCAAAACGTGCATAAAGTTGAAGGTCTACTGACATGGACAAGATCAAGTCAATTCTGCTCTAGATGCGCCGCATCTCACTCTTGACATGCGCCGCATCTCTATCAAGATATCACCAGATACGATCCAAGATACAAGAAGACATGCGCCGCATCTAATCATGGAGTTACGCCGCATCTTCTGGCGGTGTACGAATATTCCTGAATATTATAATCTTGGACCCCACGCGAAGTTAAGTACATGCGCCGCATCTACTTAGTAGATGCGCCGCATCTTCCCTCAGACAGAAACTATAAATACCCCGTAGACTAGACGAATTAAAGGAGGACCGAAAAACCTAAAACCGAAGTTCAAACAGGAGGAACAAAGGACGAATTCAGTCAAGGAGGCAGCACAAGACACACCCAAATCAAAGATACAAGAGCTGTAAGAAGGTGCTGCATGTGTTTAATTCATTAAGTAGTTTTGTTTTATTGTGTTAGCAAACTTTAATTCATCAGGATTGGTGGCTTGTGTAATGTGACAACGAAAGATTGCACTCCCTTTAATACTTGCTTTCCCATCAATTAAAGTTTATATGTTGATGTCTTTGGTTACTACTTATTAGTGCATTGATAACCTCTGTGTTTATTAGTGGCTTGCGGGCATTTGACTGCGGGACATAATGTGGCTCCCACGGTTATTACTAAATTGATCACTTAGGAATAACTTTTAGACATAAGTAATCATTAAGGGTTTACTCGCCGATAAGATTAGGACCAACGAGAAAGGGTTAACTACATACACTTCATATAAAGCTATCAATAAAACAAGTGACAATCTACTTAATCATAAGGACAGCCCTCTTATTGTCTCAAGTATTTATCTGTGTACGTGTGTGCTACTTGCTGATTCGTGCCTTTTGGTTTATTTTATTATTTAATTGCAAACAAACCGTGCCAGTCTCTCAGGCTGAAACCCCCTTGCGTTAGGATATTAAAATACTGATTAGAATAACGAGATAATACGTTCCACTCTTAGTGATCGACACTCTACTTACCATTATCTTCATACTGACCGGGTACACTGCTCGTTAAGTGTGTGTGTTATTGATAAGTCGGCTAAATATAAATTTAAAACTTGAGTAAGCATTAAAACTGCTAAACCGCAACGACACATCACGCGCATCAAGTTTTTGGCGCCGCTGCCGGAGAGTGAATTGTTATTATCTGTTAATTTGATTAGTATTTTAATTAGGTTTTTCTTTTTATTAGATTAATTGCATCATTGTACTATTTTGCATATTTGTTGTATTGTGTGTTAATTGTTTTCTTTTATTTTTGTGTGTTTATTTTCGTTTGTGTGTTTAATTTTTGTTTTTATTTTTCGTATTTTTCTGTTCTGCTATCGTTGTACTGTGCTAAATCAAACGATACGGCGCATCTGATCTCTCAGATACGGCGTATTGCGTTTAATTTTTTTTATACAACGCGTTTAATTAATTCGATACGACGCATCTTTTCCCCAAGATACGGCGTATCTGTTTTTAATAAGAAAATTTTTCTAAGCGATAAAGTAATACGACGCATCTGCTTTAGCAGATACGGCGTATCTGTTTTCGATAAAAAAAAAATTTCTAAACGTTAACGCCATACGACGCATCTGCTTTCGCAGATACGGCGTATCTATTATTTTAATTAAAAACAGTTTGCGAATTATTAAACAGATACGGCGTATCGATCTCTGTCGATACGGCGCATCTTTCTGAATCAAAAATCGATATTTATTTTTAAACGTAACGAAAATACGGCGCATTAACTTTCGTTAATACGACGCATTTAATTTTAATTAGATAAACTGATTTTTGATTAATTAATTCGATACGGCGCATTCTTAAATTCTAAAGCGGCGTATCTATTTACTGGATAAAGTCTGATTTAATTTTAACGTATTAAGATACGGCGTATCCAACTTTTCGGATACGGCGCATCGTCTGCAGATATCAGCTATTTTTATTCTTATATCCGTTTCTATATTCATTAATTTCTCTTCTAGCGAACAAATCCTACTGATGATTTTACCTTGGATGACAGATTTTGCTATGGAAGACATGCCAGTTAACGGATATCTTGCTAAGGAATGCTTGTTTTCGGATTCATTCAATGTACTCATGATCGATGCAGATTTATTCTCTTGGGAGACTCCTCTTGAAGCTGCTTTTAAGGAATTCATGCGTTTATGCAACATTGACGAAGAGGTATTCTCTTATGATGTATTTGTGAGGTATACTGGAGAAGAATTGTCGCTCTTATGGCCTATCATTGAAGCCGAAGGATTGAACTGGACTACTATCGAAGAAGATGATGGGAAATTCTATCTTGCGTACATGGACTCAAGCAACAACAGCTGTGGTGGAGGCAATGCCCAAATCTCTTACATGCCTTATTCCGAACAGTACTGGGGATTAAATGAGAAATATCAGGATAATGACATGAATTATGCTTTGGCGGAGTTACTATTTCATGGCAGATTGGTACGATTGATTGATCTCTCCCTCAATGATTGGCTTGAACTTAAATATGGTAGTCCGGAATTCGCCCCTGTAAATGAAGTCAAGGAGATTATGACTTCATGGTTGACTCGGAGTTTTAAGAAGCAATTTAACGAGTTCATGGAGATAAAAAAGAATATGATTGGAAAGGTTTGCTTTGACGTTAACCATGACCCTAACGATGTTGATTTTTCAGAATGGTTGGCTAGTAAGTTTAATAACCATAAGAGCATGGATCGTGCTACTAAGGATGGATTATGGGTATATTGGATGAGAGGAGAAGATGAAGAAGTAGAAAGCGATTATGGGTCGTCACTTCATGATTCAACAATCAATGAAGGCATTGAAGAGTTATTCAGAATAGACATTGATGTGTTCGATTATGAGACACCCTTGTGCAAGCAGTTCAAGGAATTTAACTACCTTCTTCAAGTCGACGATGATGTGCTTACTGGAGAACTACCAGGATTTAAGACTTATGACGATTTCAAAAAACACCTGGTACTATGAATGGAATGATCAAGTACCATGGGTTTGGGATAAACCATGGGAATTTGCGCACATTAATCACACCTGTACACCCTTCGTTTTCAAGGACGGGAGTAGTGTTTGGCCGACCTGTGATTATAAAAGTGACGGAACCTGTAATGGGGGAAGTATAATTGGGATGAGACGGGTTGGAAACGATGTAACCTTTGAAGATTATGAGTGGTACGATAATGTTGAAGACTGCCCACAAAAGGCGGAGGCTTTACAAGAAAAGGGCAGAATTGAACGCTTGAAAGGACTTAAGGGAACATCGGATACTACTTTCTGGGAATGGGTGCATAAACAGTTTGATGATTTCACAAAGCTTAGTCGACGGTTACAATATGATTTGGAAAGAGAATGGGAGGCGATTCAAGAAGATAATAATAATGAGTCGTTGATTGAAGAACTAGATGATTATTTGATTAAGGATCCCTATTTTAAGTTTGTTGATAAAAACGAGGAAGAGTTCACCAAAAGAAAGTGTCAACTACTTGGGATTCCTTACAATGAGCCGCCCATGATTATTTCTGAAAAATTTAAAATCATCAAATACTCTTTGGGTCCTGATGAAGAATATACTGCGGTGAAGACAAAGAGTTATACTAAATTAAGTCGAACGGAAGAAAACGTCGCAGAGATATACGGAAAAATCTTTCGGATGAAGGACGAAGGATGGACCGTGACAAGGACTTATTGCTGAGCTGAACGTGAGTCTAACTTGAAGACTCTGGAATAAAGACAAGTGCTTACCGGGAGACAACCCGGAGATTTATCTATTTATTATTCTGTTTTCTGTGTCGAGTCAGTCCAGGCTGCATGAGGATACGGCGCATCTCAATTCTGAGATGCGACGCATCTCCTGCAATGGTCATATCTTATTTTATTTTTCTGCATTTTTATTTCGACTTTAAAACTATTTATCAGTTTATTTTTAATGCGGCGCATCCCTGGTTAAGGATGCGGCGCATCTTTATTCTGATCCGTATTTATTCCAGGCTCGATACGGCGTATCTTCTTCCATAAGATACGGCGCATCGACTGACCTGATGATTTTCAGTTTTATTTTTTTTTTTTTTTTTCCTAACTACTAATGTATTATGCAAGTTTGAACCTTTCTTATCTTAGGTGTGTTTTAAAGCATTGGTGGTATTATAGTTTCCTGGATTTCCTGTGGATACATCAAGTATGAAGCTTTAACGTTCTAATCCACAAGAAAGATGATTTTTGCTCTTATACTAATGGAGGATCATACCGAGCAAATCTCAGGGGAGTTTTTCTGTTCTAATTCTTTTATTTTCCAGTTTTTAACCTTTTATACAAACAACGAGGACATTGTTTAACTTAAGTGGGGGGATTGGAGAATTAGAACACTTAACAATTAC
Source organism: Artemisia tridentata subsp. tridentata (assembly GCA_021014915.2). Taxonomy (NCBI): domain Eukaryota; kingdom Viridiplantae; phylum Streptophyta; class Magnoliopsida; order Asterales; family Asteraceae; genus Artemisia; species Artemisia tridentata. Next base: position 246,173,604 of record CP139509.1, on the reverse strand, counting down.
TTGTCCTAAACTTTTTCAAAAATTATGCTTAAAATGTGCTTAATATATCAAACTTAAAAATTTTTTTTAGCATGTTTTTGTTTAAGATCTAAGTTGCATAGCTGCACACATGACGTTATTTTCAAAAATTGTGATTTTTTCAAAATTCACAAATCTATGAGTGTGCCGGTGACTTGTAAACTTTAGAACTTGGCTTGTATACTATTCGAGACCACCATAATAAGTATTATTTATATAATTGGAGTGACTTGTCTAACTTGGTAAATTTCTAGGATTACACCCAAATAGCCTTATATGTTATGTGTTATTAACTAACTACACTGGTTAGTTAACCCCCGTATAAACCTTTTGTTACTCTCATTTTTAGAGTAAGATACCCCTAGAAAAACCCTCAGAGCCATTCCTTTCGTTTCTTACACCTATGTTTAAAATGTTTCGTTACACCCTTACACCTTAGCCTACCCTGTAGATTAAAATCCGTGGTTGGTTAATTGCTTTAGGCAAAGTGTGTTTCCTTACATTACCTGTGTTCGCGTGCGTAATTCATTATCTATGGTTAGGTCGGGAAATTGCACAATGCAATTGGAGTGAAAGTAAATATTGTATATTTTGGAGTTTATTTTTCGTGTGTTTACTACTTTCACTATTACCATTATTTCAGAAGTCATGAAAAGTATGGAAAAATTATCCGGAAAGAAAGTTATAGTGATGTGGTGAAATTTTACACATCTATGTTTATGTTTGAAAAAAAAAAAAAAAAAAATCGAAAAAAATAAGAAAAGAAAAAGAAAGAAAGAAAAGTTGGAAGTTAGTTTTAACCAACTTATGTAAAGTTATGTAAGTGGTCGATATCACCACTATTTGTTGTACTATATCTATGGATTGAATGGGAATTGGCAGTTATGGGAACGCCAATTAAGGTTTATTCTTTGATTAAGATCTTGTTGAGTATAATTCGTGTCTACCTAAAGCGTGTGTTTCAAGTGTTAAAGCGTGAGTTATTCGATGATATGAGTCTTATTCATGGGATGGTTGGGATAGTGATTAACCACACTTAGGATTTTAATCTATTTGTTTTGTTTATTTTTATTTTTGCACCAATTTATATCCCAAATGTTATCCATACCCTTTATTATTCTTTATCCAACCAAACCTTTGATTTATTGAGATTGGGGATTTGAGCAATCTTAAGTATCGTAGTCGTGGATTCGGCTATGTATTTATGATTTTGTCGCCTTTTTGATATATTATTATTGGTGAAGTTTGGACCTATCTTTAGCCTATTCGAGTTAAGGATTTGAGCAATTGCAAGTATCGTGTTCGTGGATTCGATCATGTATTTGTGATTTTGTCGCCTTTTCTGGAATTTGAGATCGATAGTGAAAGAGAATAATTAACCCTTAAGCCTAAAAACCCTTTTTAACCGCTTTAGACTTGTTGCTCCTTAGCTTTAGTGGTGGAGATGTGTATACTTGCCAAGCTTATGATAGAATATTCGTCGCGACTGGACAGTTAAACGATTAGATTTGCTTTTGTCGACTTATTTTATTTTACTTCTGAATCGTTAAGTGTTTAGTTGTGTGATTATGAAATAAACGAATACATGCTTAAATATAAAAATAAATCCTAACATCTTTTAGGATACATTTTCATAAAAGAAATTCTAAGGTTTACTTGGGGACAAGTAAAGTTCAAGTGGGGGATATTTGATGAACTCAAATAAGTACATTTTATTACTATCATTTATCCTATTAATTTGACTTGTTTTACTATATTATGTATGAGGATTGATACTTAATCGTTTACTTTTGTAATTCTCAGGTAAAAACAAGCATTTGGTGAGACTTAGCGATTTTGGACTAATAATGGAGCAAAACGTGCATAAAGTTGAAGGTCTACTGACATGGACAAGATCAAGTCAATTCTGCTCCAGATGCGCTGCATCTCACTCTCGACATGCGCCGCATCTCTATCAAGATATCACCAGATACGATCCAAGATACAAGAAGACATGCGCCGCATCTAATCATGGAGTTACGCCGCATCTTCTGGCGGTGTACGAATATTCCTGAATATTATAATCTTGGACCCCACGCGAAGTTAAGTACATGCGCCGCATCTACTTAGTAGATGCGCCGCATCTTCCCTCAGACAGAAACTATAAATACCCCGTAGACCAGACGAATTAAAGGAGGACCGAAAAAACCTAAAACCGAAGTTCAAACAGGAGGAACAAAGGACGAATTCAGTCAAGGAGGCAGCACAAGACACACCCAAATCAAAGATACAAGAGCTGTAAGAAGGTGCTGCATGTGTTTAATTCATTAAGTAGTTTTGTTTTATTGTGTTAGCAAACTTTAATTCATCAGGATTGGTGGCTTGTGTAATGTGACAACGAAAGATTGCACTCCCTTTAATACTTGCTTTCCCATCAATTAAAGTTTATATGTTGATGTCTTTGGTTACTACTTATTAGTGCATTGATAACCTCTGTGTTTATTAGTGGCTTGCGGGCATTTGACTGCGGGACATAATGTGGCTCCCACGGTTATTACTAAATTGATCACTTAGGAATAACTTTTAGACATAAGTAATCATTAAGGGTTTACTCGCCGATAAGATTAGGACCAACGAGAAAGGGTTAACTACATACACTTCATATAAAGCTATCAATAAAACAAGTGACAATCTACTTAATCATAAGGACAGCCCTCTTATTGTCTCAAGTATTTATCTGTGTACGTGTGTGCTACTTGCTGATTCGTGCCTTTTGGTTTATTTTATTATTTAATTGCAAACAAACCGTGCCAGTCTCTCAGGCTGAAACCCCCTTGCTTTAGGATATTAAAATACTGATTAGAATAACGAGATAATACGTTCCACTCTTAGTGATCGACACTCTACTTACCATTATCTTCATACTGACCGGGTACACTGCTCGTTAAGTGTGTGTGTTATTGATAAGTCGGCTAAATATAAATTTAAAACTTGAGTAAGCATTAAAACTGCTAAACCGCAATGACACATCACGCGCATCAAGGATGAAGTTATTGATGACGTATTCACTTCTACTTAACCTACTTAAGCTTCCGTTACTTGATGATAAGACCATTTGAATGATTCGGGTTCTCTATTAGTATTTCCGTTTTGTGTTCTTCCTGCGTATGTTGGATGACTGTTTTGACAAGAGAATTTTGATGTATTGTGGAAGACCTGACGCTTTGGACGACGTACTTCACTGATGCTTACTAATTCCGTTACGTTATTTGTACGTTCTGTTTCTCTGATTTTGAATTCGTAATGATGATCGATTCAGACCAACCCTAGGGAATAGGAGGACTGTTAGGTGGTTAAGATAAGTTGCTATTTCACGACTTGAGATAAAGTATGGTCATCATGAGGGCATATTTATATGATTCTAGTATTATGACGTCTGGCCAACGTGATAATACTTACATCATATAACGTGCACTTATTGTGATCATAGGATATTTCGAGGAGTGCCTTAGAAACCTTAGAATTTCTGATAGCTGTTTGAGATTATCTGCGAATAATAAGACTTTAGGTTCTTTCGACCTATACGTTTGATCTGCCCTATCGCCGTACGATTTGGTATGTTTGGGTCCTCGAGAATATTTTTTTTGACCTCTGTATTTTGATAACGATCTTAGGGTTCGTTGTAGAGCTTTCTACCGTCCGATGTTATCGGTTGAATTATCTTCCATTTGCATATTTACCACCCTTATATTTCTACGATTCGGTACGTTCTCATCTGATTTGTCTAATCAAATTCCACAGACGATATATCCGTCAAATCCTACGTATTCCCTGTATCTCTTCAGAGAGAATACGATTACCATCTGTTACGTTTGGTATATTATTCTTTTGATCTGGATTCAGTATGGTATGTCTTTTCTGAGGAAGCCGAAACTATTTTGATCAAAAAGATAGAGTCATGAGAAACAAGTCATTCACATTTCCGTTCACGGTCCGTTGGTATTCCGTTTCGTTTCACTTCAAATTTCGAGGACGAAATTTTCATTTAAGAAGGGAAGAATTGTAAAACCCTAAAATTCGAAAACCTAAAAATACGTATAAATTTGAATTTTTCCTAAACTTTGTGATATTTTAGATTTAACCTTAAACTACATGTGATTTATTATATTTAAGATAATAATTAAACTAACCTAATATATAAGCCTAAAATAAAATAATTAAAAGTTTCCTAGTATCTCTCACCAATTCAACACTTAGACTAAACAACCATAACATTGTTATATCGAACAAGACACCTACGGAATGAAAGATATGTACACGTTTATATAAGTAACCATTGAATCTCTAATTGTGTATTATTTTACCTCAAAGTACACCATTATTCCACGCCATCTGTCATATTTAATTTACCCTTATATAATGAAGGTGATTTCCGTTGCGATCCAGTTTTCAAGCCGAAAAATATGGTAACAAAAAAATCACTCATTGATCACCATGATATTCGGATAATCACAAGTTCCATTAACCTAAATTTACGTCGCAATCTCCATCCAATCACACGACATTCCATTTTAACTTCACAAATTTCCTTTTTGTATCTACACGTCTTGACAAACTAATAGGACATGACATTCTTTTTTCTTTTCTCTACACACTTATATCATTCATACGTAACAAGGCCATTTAACTCAGTAAACTCCCCTTTCTTTAATCGATAGAAAACACTAAAGAAATCCCAAACCAAGTCGGAACAAGACAAGTCGGTTCGAGTATGTGCTTCAAGTACATTCAAGGTCGTGCTCATATCGATTTTGACTAGGGTTACAGGATGAGATCGCGTTTGTAGCGGCCTTTGGTGTTCGGTTTCTTCTTTTGAACCACTTTTGTTTAGCCCTAAGGTACTACTCTCATCTATGTCATAACTGCTACATCTCGTAAAATAAATGATCTATCATTCGAACATATATAAGATAAGTATGATAAGTAAACTCCACAACAGTCTCGCAAATAAATAATGTCGAATGATGTCTTTCTTTTCTCTTCAATCACAGCTTAAGCAAATTTGGAAACTGTCATGTGGCCATGCACCAAACAACTGTAACTCGACCAATATGTTATACGTATATATATATATAATTAATATATATTATATATATTATATATAATATATATAAATATATATATATATATATAATATATATATAAGAACCCTAAATCGTGTAATACTTTAACAAGAAACCAGTATTTAATGGGCTAAAGAGGCTGATTCATTGGTGGGTTGTCATGAATTTTGGGGATGTGATCTTCCTCTTGCGTGCATGAGATGTGGACTCAGTCGTGACCTTTTATTTCCGTCACTAATAGTCATAATGGGTGTCATCTTCCAGCCCCATATCGACCATAATACATCTCTAACTAAACCCTATAAACCTGTCATCAATGGTCAATAATGTGGCGATTAAAATGGAAAAAAAAACCCTATGCGGTTCTAGCATGCGAATTCTATGATTTTATGTGAGTATTTTGTAGTGTTCATGGCTCGTTAAAACTGGTGGTTTGTGGGCTGTTTGAGCGTCGTATGGGTGTGTCTAAAACCTAGTTATGAATCTGAATAGGGCGTGTGTCGTGGTTACGTTGAGTCCAGCACAAATGTTGTCTTGTTTGAAAGTGTTGTCTCGAAAAGAATAATATAGCCGAGGGGCTGTTAAGAGGATATCGAGGCTTAGGGTTGTGGTTCATGATTTCGATGAGTTTCGTTACATGTTAAAAGAAGAGTTGGATCAGGTCGTATGGTGTGTGTGTGTCGAATAAGTATTTTAACGAGGGGATGAAGTCATGTTTTACAAGTGTGTCGTGTGCATGCTTTCTCGTAATGTCGAATATGGTTTGAGCCAAGTCGGGTATGTAGTGTTAATATATGTGTGTGTGGAACCTAAAAAGCCTGTGTATAACGTGTAGGTTACAATTGGTTTCATGGAGGTTTAAGGCTCAATATTATGACTTGAGGAGTGTGTCGTGGTATTAAAACAAAAGTGAACTGGTTCACGTGCATGTCTTGTAATCAGATATAAAAGAAAGAAAAGAGTGGCTGAGCGTGATTTTTGATGATGGAGGTCGAATGTAAATTCTTTAATAGTCGATCATCATATTTAGTCCTATTTATTGTGAGCCGAAGATTGGGATTTGGGGTTTGTTAATATATGTTGTTTTAAAACGTGTGTGTGTTTATTTGGACTTACGAAGGGAATGGACATGGGGTTATGCTTGGTTTGTCAACATAAGTGTGTCGAGAGTGTGTTTCTTTAATTTGGTCTCGGTATGTTTCATACCAAGATTGTGGTTTGTTTTGTGATCCGAATATGCTTCTTTCGGCACGATTACGTTAAAGGGTGTTAATATAGTTCGGCTTTTCCTTTCTTTTACTAATTCAATATAATAAGTTCTAAAAACCTAAACTTTGATTATTGCCGCATTTAAACCTTAAACCCCTGGTAATTTACACATGTAACCCAAAACTTCATTAAATTGGCATAATAAACCCTAAACTACTATATTGGTCATTATTAACCCTTATGTTTATTTGTCTTTTATAACCCTAAAGTAAAAGGTTACAAAAAATAGAAAGCTTCTAAAAATAGAAAGAAACCTAAATCATGTAATCTGATTAAAACGAGCTTATAAGTAACTATATGATCATTAAATTGTATAGGTGCGGTGAAGAAGGAGTGATTCCCTGTTTCGGTACCCTTTCTTATTTTGGTTGCGTGCATAAGGTACAGATATTCTGTCTTACTTTGAGACACTTATGTTATCGTACAGATATTCTTTCCCTTTTCAGTAGGGATATTTCTATCGATCCTATGCCTGATATGATTCCATTATTTGACTCATGACTTTCATTGTATGATTGTCATTCTTATTGATTCATTCTGACATTTATTTAAATGTCTCTGCTATGCTATACATATGCTTTGCCATGCTTATTGAGTTACTATCTTGTTTCTCTTGCCATGCTAGATTATTATTGTTGTATGCTATGATAGATCTGTGCCTGAGCTAACCTAGTTGTGGAGGTACCATGACCATGTCTTGGATGGCACCCTAGGCATGACACTCCCGTAGAGGTGTGATAGATCTACGGCGTTCCCCCTTATGTTATGATTTTGTGTGCACTATTGGCCAACTTTATATATGTGTGACCAGTCTAGTACTGGCATCCATATTTTGTTAGGGAGCGTATGGATATATCCTAGGTTTTATGTTTATATGATTATGGTGACCAGGTGGTGTGTGCCTTACACTCCTTCTCACAATTTTAGTACTTAGATGTCTCCCCTCTTCGTGCACTTTTAAGATATTATATGATTTGACGGATTATGATATGTAGTTCCTATGGCACATCCTTATATGAACTTTTTCTTTATTTCATTATTCTCTTGATTCATTTCTTATTCAGTTCTCATGCATTCTTGATTCTTAGTTCTTTTTAAAATTTGTATGACTTTCATGATTATACTTTTCGTTTTGTATTCCTATTCCTTCGTTGCTTATGCTTATTTTACCGTTATGTTATGTTATATATATCTGTTCACTGGGCTTTTTAAGCTCAGCCGCATTTCTTTTCCTACGGCAGGTTTTAGTTAGAAGCTGGGTTATGAGTGGAGAGTACTTTGGACTTAGAAGACTATACCTTGATAGCTATTCTGGATTAGAGAGGACTAGAAGTGATTATATTTTTAGACTTAGTATTTATTGTAATTCTCATTTGTAACCTTGTATTTTAGATTTTCCCTTTGTAACCTTTGCAATTCTTTTGTATTATTTAAGTCATATGCTTGTGTTTACTTTGATATGTCACCATAACATAATACTTCTACCCTTATCGGGTTGGGGTGTTACAGTTATAATAGTTTCATGAAACATATCATTAAAATCATGATAATAATCATCATCACCCTCAGACATTTTATCCTTATCCTCAAGGGTTGCATTCTCCAAACCTTCACTGTTGACATCAACTATGATATCATGATGCACCACCTCATCCTCAAGGATGTAATCTGATGAGCCTCCAAGTGAAGATTGGTCTATGCCTTCACTCTTTTCAGGAATCTTAACAGTTTCTTTCTCTCTCTTATCATCATAGGGATCATCTGATGTTCCTAGGTCATAATTAAAAAAGTTTTGATTGTTAACATTTTGAAATTCAAACTCAAAATCTTTATTTTCAGAACTGTGTTTAAAAGGAAACACAGTCTCATAAAACTTCACATCTCTTGAATAAAAAACCTTCTTTGTTTCAAGACTAAACAACTTGTATCCTTTTTTGTTAAAAGAATATCCAATAAAAACACATTTTTCTGACCTAGAAGAAAGTTTATCAGAATTATTTAAAACATTTGAAAAAAGTAAACACCCAAATACTTTTAAGAGAGAGAGATTAGGTTCACATTTATAGATCATTTCATATGGTGACTTCCCAGACAGCACTGAACTAGGTGTCCTGTTAATTAAGTAAACAACAGTTAGAATACATTCAGACCACATGTTCAAAGGTATCCCCCCCCTGAAACATGAGGGCTCTTGCTACATTTAACAAGTGTCTACGTTTTCTTTTTGCTAAACCATTTTGCTATGGGGTATAAGAACATGAAGTCTGTTGATGAATACCATTATCTTTACAAAACTTATCCATATTTTGATTCACAAACTCAGTTCCATTGTCACTTCTAAAAATCTTTACAGTTTTATCAAATTGATTTTTAATCAGATTAAAAACAGTTACAATTTGTGAAAACACCTCTGTTTTCCCCCTTAACAAGAACACCCAAACAGCTCTTGAAAAATCATCAATAACAGCCAGAAAGTACTTATACCCTTCTTTACTTTGGACCTTGTAAGGACCCCAAACATCTAAGTAAACAATATGTCCAACTTCATTGGTTTGATGTTCACTAAGAGGAAAAGGATCCCTTGTTTGTTTAGCCTTGTGACACACATCACAAGGATCATTTTTAGATTCATTCTCAATTTTAAGTTTGTGTTTTAGAATGTTTAGAACTTGGTCAGAGGGATGACCAAGTCTGTTATGCCATATGCACTTAGATAAACAACAAACTTGTATATTATGATTAGTTAACTTTTTACCTGTATTAAGAAAATACAGTCCATTACTTTGATTACCAGTCCCCATCTGGGTCCTTAGAACAGAATCCTGAAGAATACAAACATCTTCATCAAAAATGACTCTACATTTGTTATCTTTATTAAGCTTGTGAACTAACAACAAGCTGACCTGATATCCAGGTACAACCAGGACATCATGAATAACCAACTTGTCAGTCAATTTCAAACTTCCAATATGTGTGACTTGAGACTTAGTACCATTAGGATGACCCACAGTCATATTAAGTTTTGAAACATCAACAATATTTAACATATTCAAGATTGTGTAAGTCATATGTTGACTGGCACCAGAGTCAATAATCCAACCAATATAGATATGATATGTGCTTATGTTGGTATTATGATTAAAAAACTTAGAGTGACATAAACTAATAACACAGTTTATACCTGCAACATTTGCAGGAATACTGTTGCTTCCAGACTTTTCACTGATCAAGGCCATAAGCCTTTGATACTGCTCATCTGTAAAAGAATTAGATGAACTAGCAGGCCTATCCTTATGCCCTGAAACATTATTGCTACTAGCATTGTTTTGATTATAACCATTTTTCTTTTGGAAACCAGCAGGATAACCAACCAACTCAAAACACCTATCAGCAGTATGACCATTAATTTTACAGTGTGTGCAGACCAAATTAGGCCTATTCAACCTTCTAGGCTGATTAGTGTTATTAGTGAATGTATTTTTGTTGGCAGACAAACTAGAGTTTCTAGGATTAGCCTTAGAAACAAATGCAGTGTTATCAGATTTGGAAGTACTATGAGTAGAAGTACTTCTATGAGACTCATCCCTGGACAAGGTGGCAAATGCCCCTTTCAAATCAGGGATAGGATTAGTGGTAAGGATTATACTCCTCATAGGAGCATAAATCTCATCCAAACCCATGAGAAATTGCATCAGTTTAATAAGTTTGTTATGCTCTTTAAGTTTTGTTGAACCATCACAAGTACACTCTCGCAAACTGACAAGAGAGTCATATTGTCTCCACAGAGCATTAAACTTGTGATAATATTCAGAGAGAGTTATTCCAGATTGTGAGAATGAGTGTATTTTATAATGCATATTAAAGATTATTGAAGCATCTTGTTTATCATATGTTTCTTTTAATTCATCCCATACATCTTTAGCATTTTTAGAGAAAATTTGTCCCATAAACACTTCTTGTGAAACACATCCAAGAATCCAAGAAAGAACCACAGAATTGCACATGTCCCATTGTTCTTGCATAAAACCAGTTTCATCAGGTCTTTTAATTTTACCAATATTAAAACCAAGCTTATTCTTAGTATGGATTGCTATAGTAATAGCACCAGACCATACTTTGTAATTTTCTGGACCTTCCAGTTTAAAGCTTATAAGTGGTATACCATTAGTGTCATTACTATGCAAAAACAATGGGTCAAACTGGTCAAGATGGTCGAAACTACCACCTGATCCAGATGCCTTTTCCTTATTCTTGTCATCACCAGACATGATGAAGACTCAAAGGAAAACAGATAAACAAAGAAACAAATACACCTTATAACTCCTCAGTCAAAATTAATCCACCAATTAGCCAACAACACCAACAAAAACAAATCCCTTAACCTACACTTCTCCACAAGTCTAGAACACTAAAAAAATTTCCTAAGAGAGAAAGTGTGAGTGGTGTTACAGTGCACGCAAATCCAGTAATATTGATCAAGAAGATCAACCAAGAACCAAACGTAGCGGAATCAGAACCTTTAATACCTGAAAAATAACAAAAAATACAATTAGTAACAAATCGTGCGCACAAAACACAACAAGAATGATAACAACCAATTAATAACAAATAAACAGAAAAGAACAACTCTAATCCTGAATTATGGTTTTGATACAGTAAACCCTAATTTTGACGACACACCAACAATATCAAGATCTATAAGATCTTGACCAAAAAACCAACAGACTAACACACGTTAATCACTCTAAAGAACACTGGATTAAAAACACCCAATATTTAGAAAACCCTAAAAATTGAAACAACCAATTGACCTTCATTTTACCCCCTTTGTGACCGTTGGTTTTCAAAAAAAAAAATCATTTTACCCCCACCCCCGCCCCAACGTTTAAAAACGGCTAGTTTGAATAATAAAAATATTTTCAAAACCTTTTTTCCACCACTATAAATAACCAATTAACACACAACCTTTTTTCACACTTCCATAACTCAAACTCAAATTTATATACTTCCTCTCTAACAAAAAAAAAAAAAAGTGTTCATTTACAATGGATCCGAATCAAAGTGACTAAAAATTTATGAACTGGTCAGATGTAGATGACGAAACTGACTTAGAGTTTATGATAGCCGCGTACGAATATCAGCAATAGTTGGAACAAGCAGCAGCTCAACCTCGCTTGTCCCGTAATCCGATCTATCATGAACGTAAGCTTGTCGAAGAACGTTTGCGTAACAACTATTTCAATCATGGTTGTAAGTGTTAAGTGCGTGATATACCTATTATTCATACTTATTCCTTAATGATTTATAATATATATAGCCTTAAATGATGGATTATAATTGTATTTTATGTTTAATGAGGCAAATCAGATAATGGTACATCTTTATGTGTTAAGGTTGGTTTCTAAAAGACTAAAATACCTAACAAACTTATGTGTTCTTGTAGGTATAAAATATGAGGCCTAATTTGACAAGATTTTGAAAGTTAGAGGATTTCATTGTACAAGTACCCAAAGTAAGACACAAGATCAGATCATGGGTCTCATTGAGGCAAGTAGGAGGGAACGATTCTTCAGGGGGTCATGAGAGATCATAGCATTAGTTGACAAAAGTGGGGAGACAATTACACAAATACTGAGAACACGACACCAACACAGAAACACAATTGAATATAGAAGATGAAGGGCTCATCATCCGTAGTTGTGATTTCTTCCTCTTGTCATGAGTATCTAATTTATTTACTTTCTAGTTGAAGGATTTTCTATGTTTATGAATCCAATTAGATTTTGAGACTTGTTAATTTCCTGAATTCAGAACTTTAGAATATTTGCATATTCTCAGTAATGTTCGAACTTATTTTGATTAGTTGAATATCAATGTTTGTTATTTGATTATCAAAATTAGTCTTTGCTATTTAGAATTTTAAGTCCGTAATTGCTTGAATGTTCTAATATTTGTAGCAGTTAACAATATTGATTATGGTCAAGTTTTCAATTATTGTTAAGGGAATGTCTAATCTAGTTTAGATGAACTGAGCTTATGCATTTATCAATTAGAATTGGTGGTTTCTCTAAGGCCTAATGCTATCAAAAATTAAGTCTTAAGAGCTTTTTTAAGACTAGTCGTTTGATAAGAGAAATAATCAAAGAGCTTGTTTTGTTTATCGACGCATTAAAGAGAGGCAAGTTATTAGAGCTCGTTAATAACCATAACCTATTTATTCTTAAGTTTCTGAAATGTTTTAATGTCGATGATTAACCATGGATTCATACATAGATAGTACCTTTGACTAGATCGTATCTTTCGTGTCAACTTATACTCTTTCTAGTGCTTAGTTTAATCGGTCATCTTTTTTTATTTTCTTTTTATTATTTGTCAAAATCAAAACCCCCTGTTAACTTGTTTGGTTATTTAAGAATTATCTAAGCCAATCTCTGTGGATTCGACCCTACTTGTTGCTAACTACAGATAATAGAAGTAGGATTTATTTTTGTTGGATTCGACACCCATCAAATTTTGGCGCCACTGCCGGGGATTGGTGTCTTAGATTTATTTCTTTTTAATCAATCATTTTTAGTTTTATTTGCTGCATTTTATTATTTATTTATTTTTTAGTTGTAACTTTTATTATTATTATTTTTAGTTGTAACTTGTTTAATGCCCCGATCATTTCGTACAGGTGAACTTGAATACGATCCTGAGATTGAGAAGACTGCTAAAAGGTTGAGAAAAGAGGCTAGGAGAAGAAATTTTCAAAGAGGTTCATCGCCTTCGTGGCTTGAAACTTCTGAACCAAACTTCCTTTCTGATTTGTTTGATCAGGTCACTAATAGTGACCAAGAAGAAGAAAGCATGGCCGAAAGAACATTGTGGGAAATGGCGACACAAAACATCAATCAACAACCCTTATGCATCCAATACCCACAACTTACTGTCCCTTTTGAACTCAAATCCGGGCTAATTCATTTACTTCCAACTTTTCGTGGTCTTGCTGGTGAAGATCCTCATAAGCACCTTAAGGAATTTCACGTAGTTTTTTCAACAATGAAACCACGAAAGTTACAGAAGAACAAATCAAGTTGCTTGCTTTTCCATTTTCTTTAACGGACAAGGATAAAGATTGGTTGTACTACTTACCTTCTGGTTCCATAACCACATGGGACCAGATGAAGCAACAATTCCTCGAGAAGTTTTTCCCTGCCTCACATGCTGCAAATATCAGGAAAGACATATGTGGAATTCGTCAGTTCAGTGGAGAGACATTGTATGAGTATTGGGAGAGGTTTAAGCAACTTTGTGCTAGCTTTCCTCAACATCAGATTACGGACCAGCTTCTTATTCAATATTTCTATGAAGGTCTGTTAACTATGGACCGAAGTATGGTAGATGCTGCAAGTGGAGGAGCATTGGTACACAAGACGCCTATCGAAGCGAGGACTCTGATCTCTAATATGGCCGCTAATTCACAACAGTTTGGTACAAGACAAGACTGCCAGAAGAAAAGTGTTAGTGAAGTCAACACTTCTTATGATCAACGTTTGGATAATCTCACTAGTCTTGTGGAAAAGTTGGTTATGGGTAATACACAACAGGTGAAAGCTTGTGGAATTTGTTCCATTGTTGGTCACCCAACTGACATGAGTCCTACACTTCAAGACGGCTCACCGGAGCAATTGAATACGGTAGGAGGGTTTCCAGGTCCACCACAAAGAAAGTAAGGTTTCCAGGTCCACCACAAAGAAAGTATGATCCTTTCTCTAACACCTACAATCCAGGATGGAGAGATCATCCTAACTTTAGCTATGGATCTCGTTCAAACAATTTTCACCAACAATATCCTAAACAAACAACCAACTCACAACCGTCATCATCAAATTCAAGCATATCTCTTGAAGATATTGTTAAAACGCTTGCAACAAGCACACAACAATTTCAACAAGATACCAAAAATACCATTCATAACCTAGAAAACCAAATAGGTCAGTTGGCTACCTCTGTGAACCGATTGGAATCTCAAGCTTCGGGTAAATTGCCATCTCAGACGATTAATAACCCCAAGCAGAATGAAAGTGCAATTACTTTGAGAAGTGGAAAAGTGTTAGAAGAACAGCCACATAAACCATCTAAACGTGATTTAGAGAAAGAGATTGTGAAGGAAGGCTCGACGTCTCAAACTCATCAGCCGCAAGAAACAACTAGACCACAAGATGAAATCAGGATACCTCCTCCATTTCCTAGTCGATTTACAAAGTCTAAAAAGCAAGAGCGGGAGAAGGAAATTCTTGAAACTTTTCGTAAAGTTGAGGTGAATATTCCACTTCTAGATGCCATTAAACAGGTACCTCGATATGCAAAGTTTCAGAAGGAATTATGAACGTCGAAAATAAAGCTCAAAGTAATGAAAAAGTTCAGTTAGGAGAAAATGTTTCTTCTATGATTCAAAAGAAGTTGCCTATCAAATGCAAGGATCCAGGTATGTTTACTATTCCTTGTAAAATGGGTAATGTCGAGGTTGAAAGAGCGATGTTAGACTTAGGAGCTTCCATTAATGTCATGCCTCGTTCTATATATGAAGCTATGAATGTTGGTAAATTAAAAGAAACAGGGATAATTATACAACTTGCTGATCGTTCTTATGCATACCCCGATGGTGTTTTAGAGGACATATTAGTTCAGGTTAAGGAATTGGTTTTTCCAGCATATTTTTATGTTGTTGATATGGGTAAAGAAAATCATTCTAATTCACCTTCTATCTTGTTAGGGAGACCATTTCTAAAAACAGCTAGGACTAATATTTGTGTTTATGAGGGTACACTTACTATGGAATTTGATGGTCAAGTCATTAAGTTTAATATATATGATTCCATGAAGTATCCTAGTAATGAACATTCTGTTTTTAGTGTTGATGTTATTGACTCTTTAGTGCAGAAAGTTTTTGAGCTAAATGATGATGATTCGTTAAAGGTGGCACTTACTAACACTATATCAGAAAGTGCAAACCACAAACTTGAGTCAAACTCGAATCGATAAGAAGCATTTTCTAAACTTAACTCTCTTGTACCTGTTAATAAGATTGTTTCTTATCTTGGTTTGCCTTTGAATAATGCTAAACTTCTTCCATCAATAATGCAGGCACCAAAACTCGAGCTTAAAAAGTTACCTGATCATCTCAAGTACTTGTTCCTCGGAGAAGGAGACACACTTCCTGTTATTTCCTCTAATAAGTTGACTCCATTGGAAGATGAAAGGTTGATCCGGATTCTGAGAGAGTACAAAGAGGCAATCGGTTGGACGATTGCTGATATCAGTGGCATAAGTCCTACCATGTGTATGCATAAAATTCTTTTGGACGAAGGTGCTACCCCTACAAAGCAAGTCCAACGCAGATTGAACCCGCCTATGATGGAGGTGGTAAAGAAAGAAATCCAGAAACTTCTGGATGCAGGTATTATTTATCCAATTTCGGACAGCAAATGGGTAAGTCCTATACAAGTAGTCCCTAAGAAAACAGGTGTAACTGTGATTGAGAATTCTGATGGTGAGTTAGTGACTACTCGAGTTCAAAATGGTTGGAGGATTTGTATAGATTATAGAAAGTTAAATGCTTTAAATAGAAAAGATCATTTCCTCATCCCTTTTATAGATCAAATACCATTTGCACTAGAAGACCAAGAAAAGACTACCTTTACTTTCCCTTTTGGTACGTTTGCTTTCCGTCGTATGCCGTTTGGTCTTTGTAACGCGCCGGCTACATTTCAAAGATGCATGGTAAGCATATTTTCAGAATATGTAGAGGACATCATAGAGGTATTTATGGATGATTTTACAGTCCATGGCGATTCATTTGATTCATGCTTAATTAACCTTGAAAAAATTCTTAAAAGATGCATTGAATCAAACCTTGTTCTTAATTATGAAAAGTGTCAATTTATGGTCGATCAAGGTAATATTTTGGGTCATGTAGTGTCTGCTAAAGGACTTGAAGTTGATAAAGCAAAAATAGATATTATTAAATCTCTGCCTTATCCTAAAAATGTGCGGGTAGTTCGTTCTTTTCTTGGACATGCAGGATTTTATCGTCGCTTTATCAAAGACAAGTCAACCACTATGCAGATTACTCCAAAAAGATGTAGCTTTCGAGTTTGATGATGATTGCAAGGTTGCATTTGATAAGCTGAAAGAATTGCTCACTTCGTCTCCAATCATACAACCTCCTGATTGGAATTTGCCTTTCGAGATTATGAGTGATGCAAGCAACTATGCTGTTGGAACAGTTCTTGGGCAGAGAGTTGGGAGATCAACCTATGTTATATATTACTGTAAAACCCTAAAAATCTAAAACATGTAAAAAGACCAAATTGCCCCTACAAGTTTAAAAATTAATTAAAAGCTTATAAAATATCGAATCAATCCCAAACTTCTGGCAATGCATAAGATATGTTACCAAATAATTTTGACAACTTCATTTAACATTTATACAAATTAAAAAATGACTAAAATACCCCTATATGGACCGAATTAATTTATACTTAATATTTAGTCAAATTAAAAGGATTTAAATGTAACAATTATGGAAATAATCAATCACCTCTTGGGCCAAACTAACATCACCAAAAATTAGGGTCCAAGCCCTCCCCTATGACTCGGCATTCACTCCATAAAATCAATCCAAAATTTTCTTCCAAAAACCCTAGTGCCGATTGAAGTAAAACACACAAATAAATTTCTATAGCCTCCATCCGATTAGCTAAAATTCCCAAAGCAATTTTCTGAGTTAGATCATCATCCAAGGAGTCCCAGAAAAATCAGTTTGAAGTCGTACATTGTGTGGTTCGAGCGTGGTAAATTTCCTTGTGTCGCGAGTCCAAAAATAAGGTAAAATTCGTTATAATTAATCCGACCTCTATAAAATATGTTTCTCATTTTTCCTGAGTTCCTTACATCGTGTATGCTCTATGAAAAATGATTACAAGGTTGTGAGATCGTTCGTGTGGTCGTGGTGGATTTCTCTTTGTCGAGTGGCTCATCCGAGAGACAAACATTTCGTACGCTTAACCTATTCGATCTATCTTCGACTTGGTATTTTTCTCATGTTCTTCAGATCATATAAGCTTCGTATAAAATCATTGAATCGATCCATGCATGCTAGATAAGTCGCAAATGAATTAATGTGTTATAAACCCTAATATCGAATAAATTCTATAAATCACCTATCCGAATTTTTGAGGCTTCATAGTTATTTTATTTGGACTCTACATGATCATAATAGCCTAAGAAAAATGTTACTTCGAATTGTTAGGGCCAAAAGTAATTATCTTTGATTTATTTTGTTTACCGGATTTAAGAAAATTAAGAAGAAAAAGAAATAAAATGTGGATCGAGCTAGGGTTTGGAATTAGGGCTTGATTTTGACTATTTAATGATGTTATAATGATGAAATAATGATTGGGTAATTATTTGTATTTTTAGGGTTAGGGTTTTGATTATATAAAATGTTATACGATTCTAATTAAATTATAAGGGGGTGTTTTGTAACTTTTAAAACTCAAGGGTTATTTTTAGAACTTATTTTGGACTGTATATTATTCGAATAAAATATAAGTTGGGGGTGTCATGTGTAAATTTTACATTTAAAGGGATTAAAATGGTTATTTTAGTAAAGTATAATTCGAATTGTAAATAATTAAATGGAGGGACTAAATATGTAAATTCTAGAAACTTAGGGTTGAATTGAGTAATAAATTATATTCGTGGGGTTATGTGTCATTTTGGTAATTTAATGGCTTAATATGCAATTATTGATAATTAAAGGTTGAAAATGTAAATTAAGGGTTAAATATGTAACTTTGATAACTTGAGGGACTTGATGTGTAAATTATGAAAACTTAAGGGTAAATTCGTATAACATAATGAAATAAGTGTCCATTGTGTAATTTTGATAAATTAAGGGCCTAATGTATAATTATGGATATTATGAGGTTTAAAATGTAAATTATGTAACTTAAGGGTGTAAAGTGTAAAATTGGGAAACTTGAGGGGCTGAATTTGTTAACTTGATAAATATGGATTCAAAACAGGTTACTTGAGATATTTTCATGTTTGAACTTTAACTTTGATATAATTACACTTAAAACCCTAATTTATGTAAAGTCGTCATAATTAACCCTAAACTTGTGTGACTTGTTATAATTACACTTAAAACCCTAATATGATTCAATAATGACTTAACCTAAATGAGAATATGGAAATCTTTCTAATTATGGGAACTTTCTAAAAATAGAAACTTACTAAATATGGAAACCTACTAAAAATGGAAAGTTACTTAAAATGGAAAGGTTTGTAATTCTTTTCTACCCCTCTAGGTGTGAAGAAGGAGAGGACCTGATCCTTTGCATCTTATTCATTTTGGTTTGTGCTTTGCTTTGGAATAAGGTACAGATATTCTGCTTCTTGAACGAGGAGCCTTCACTCTCACTTTGTTTCGTATTAGGGTTTCCCATGCCATTGCTATGATTCCCTACTTTGATTGTGAACCTTGATATATGAACCTTTTGGCAATTGGGACCCTTAGCAATTGAACTTTGAGATTTGAACTTTGATATGAACTCTTTAATATGAACCTTTGACATGAACTTGACATTTGGACTATGACATTTGAGCCTTTGACCTTTGACCCCAGTTTGACACTACGAGCCAAATTTGTTTCCTAGCCATGAAGGTAACATGGCCGTGCCTTTGATGCACCACTGGCATGACTAGTGTGTAGCCCTAGTGATTTGGTTACACCGTCCCCATTTGATTTGATATGAGCTCACTTTGATATGATTTGATATGGCCAATATGATTTGTTTGGGGGGCGAATGGATGCATCCTAGATTTGATTTGTATGTGATTTGTATATTTGTATTTGGTGACTGATGATGGGTGCAATCCACGTCTTTCACAAGATTTGGGAGCTGATCACTCCAATTTGATACATGAGGACACCCTCATATTATCTGGTTACTATAGAGGCATCCCCTCTGGACTACTACAGGATTTGGATATTTGATTTGTTTGGGCTCGTGGTGGATGACTGTCCTAACCTTTACTCTTGTACCTTATTTATATCTCTTTCATTATGTTTCGTTTGTTTCGTTTCCGTTTATTATATATATATGTTCACTGGGCTTTTTAAGCTCAGCCGCGTTTCTTTTCCCGCGGCAGGTATCTAAGCTAGGAGCTTTTGGATTATGCTTTGGATGGGATGAGAGTTAGATGGAGCTTTGACCTTAGATGACCACCTTTATCTTATAACTTTGTTTGGACATGGATTTCCTTTGTATTCGTACCTTTGGATTATTTTCCTTTCCGTGAACTTATGTATTATTCAAGTCGTGTTGACTTGACTTTCCCTTATTTATTTATTAAGACTTCCGCTGTGTGTTTATTTATGCTTTGATTTGTCGCCATAATTTGATACTTCTACCCTTGTCGGGTTGGGGTGTTACAATTATGGTATCAGAGCCCAGGCTGCGACCTGTAGTACATAAGTCATGGCCTGTGAGTCTTATGGACCCTAGGATTTGACCCTTAAGGCTTAAGTTTTGACTGGTGAGGTTTTGGGTAGTCATAGGTTCTGTTTCGTCTTCCATTTCGTGCTTATTCTCTTATATTGTTGCTAATCGTTTTCGAAATCGTTCAGATGGTGAATACGCGAACAGGTGCTGGTGGTGATGCCCCTGATTTTCAGGCCATGATAGCAGAAGCTTTGGCCAACGCTCTTCCTAACTTGGTGACTCAGATCACCAACAATATTCAGAATGGGGCAGGTTCTTCCGGAGGTGGTGGTGCAGGTTCAGGTCCAGGTAGTGGTGGTGGAGGTGCTCCACCAGTTGGTATCCATGTTTGGATTGAGAGGTTTAACAAGCTCAAACCCCTCTCTTTCCGGTCAGCTGCCGTCCCCACTGAGGCAGAAGACTGGATTATCCACATGGAAAAGATGTTTAAGGTTTTGGGTTGTCCAGATGAGTTTAAGACGAGATTGGCTGCATTTAAGTTTGAAGGCGATGCACAGAGCTGGTGGACAGCTTATGCTCAGGCTCAGGAGCAGGGTTTTGAGGAGACTTGTACTTGGGAGGATTTTATGGGTATCTTTTATAAGCAGTACATTCCAGTGGCGGAACAGCAGCGATATGAGCGGGAGTATGGGAACATCCGTCAGGGGGACCGGGAGACGACTGGGGAATTTATGCAGCGGTTTATGAGGCTGGCCAGTTTTTGTCGGGCCAGAGATTACGGGAGATGCTTACCGTCAGGCTAAGACATTTAAGTGGGCGTTAAAGAAATGGATATTGGACCGTATCGTGAATACGCATTATGATGATGTGGCCGCGGTTGCGAACGACGCTCGCAACATTGAGATGTTGCATAGTGATGGTAGTGGTTTTAATAAACGTGATAGGGATGGTAACCGGGTGCATTTCAGAGGACAGAGTCAGCAGGGACAGGGTCAGGACTTCAGAGGTCGGCAGGACCAGGCATCCGAGCAGAGAGGTCGACAGGACCATAGGTATGATCAGCGTGGTCGCCAGGACCGGGACTACAGTCAGAGGCGACAGGATTCTCGGGGCTATGATAGACAGGTTTCTGGGAGGAGTGGGTTCAACAACAACAACAACAACCCACGTCAGTATCGTGATCAGACTACTCGGGGTGCTCAGTCGGGTTATCAGTCAGGTTCTTCTGGACAGAGGAGGACTAGTGAAGTATTACCTCCTCCGCCTCTTTGCTCCATATGTGGGAAGCCTCATCCGGGGCCATGTCATAGAGTCACTGGTGGTTGCTTCACATGCGGGTCTCTTTCTCATCGAGTGAAGGACTGCCCACAGGGAAAGCAGGTTGTTCCTTCAGGTTCGGGTAGGCCAGCTCCTACTTCTGGTCGGGTTTATTCTCTCACACGTGATCAGGCGGCAGGCACGTCAGGTACCATTACCGGTCATCTTTATATTGGAGATCGTATTGTTTTTGCTTTATTTGACACCGGTGCTACACATTCTATAATATCTAATACGCTTGCCAAGAAAATAAAAGTAACTCCAACACCATTGAATAATCTTATGTCTATCTCTACTCCTATGAAAACCCAAGTCACCATCGATTGTGAATATGTAAATTGTCCGCTAAGATTTGATGATTGTGTTCGTCCGGCTAATTTGCTTCCCCTCGATATGATTGATTTTGATATAATTTTGGGTATGGACTGGTTGTCTTCTCATAAGGCCACCATCGACTGTCACGCCAGAAGTGTAAGCTTTGGTGATATCCATCATCCGGATTTTGTTTATCACGGTGCTCAGCCTTTGAAATCTGTTAAACTTATTTCTGCTATGAAAGCGCGGACTCTAATCTCTCATGGTTGCCAAGGGTTTTTGGCCTCTGTTAAAGATACGTCTTCACAGGGACCTGATGTTAGTAGTGTTCCCATTGTTCGGGAGTTCGCTGATGTCTTTCCCGAAGAGCTTCCTGGTCTTCCTCCCACCAGAGAAGTTGAATTCAGTATTGATCTAGTTCCCGGTGCTGAGCCTATTTCTAAGGCTCCGTACCGAATGGCTCCCGTTGAACTCAAAGAATTGAGAGTACAGTTAGAGGAGTTATTGGAAAACGGTTTTATTCGTCCGAGCGTTTCTCCCTGGGGCGCTCCTGTGCTATTTGTGAAAAAGAAGGATGGTAGTATGCGCCTTTGTATTGATTACCGGGAGCTCAACCGCATTACTATCCGTAACCGCTATCCCCTTTCGCGTATCGACGATTTGTTTGACCAGTTACAAGGGGCAAAGCATTTCTCTAAGATTGTTTTGAGATCGGGTTACTATCAGCTTCGTGTGAGGGAACAAGATGTTCCCAAGACTGCCTTTCGCACCCGCTATGGTCATTACGAATTCCTGGTTATGCCTTTCGGCTTGACCAATGCTCCGGCCGTCTTCATGGACCTTATGAACCGGGTTTTCCATGAGTTCCTCGATAAATTTGTCATTGTCTTCATCGATGATATTCTTGTCTATTCGAAATCTAAGGAGGAGCACGAGCAACACCTTCGGACTGTGTTGGAGATTCTTAGACAGAAGAGGTTGTACGCGAAGTTTTCTAAGTGTGAATTCTGGTTGAGTCAGGTCGCTTTTCTGGGTCACATTGTTTCTGTGGAGGGTATCACTATGGACCCAGCGAAGGTCGAGGCTATCACTAAATGGGCGAGACCTACAAATGTGACTGAGGTGAGAAGTTTTCTGGGGCTCGCGGGTTATTATCGTCGTTTTGTTGAGGGTTTCTCGCGGCTGGCCTTGCCGTTGACACAGTTGATGAGAAAAGGAGAGAAATTTGTATGGACTGAGGAGAGGGAAAACAGTTTTGAGGAGCTTAAGCAGAGATTAGTGTCGGCACCTATTCTAAATCTTCCGTCCGGTTCGGGTGGTTTCCAGATCTATAGTGATGCATCTAAAAAGGGTTTGGGTTGCGTTTTAATGCAGCACGGAAAAGTCATCGCCTATGCTTCGAGGCAACTGAAGCCGTATGAAGAGAATTATCCGACACACGATTTGGAATTGGCTGCGGTGGTTTTCGCTCTTAAAATATGGCGGCATTATCTATACGGCGAGTCATGTGACATTTTTACCGACCACAAAAGCCTTAAATATATTTTCACGCAGAAGGAGCTCAATATGAGACAGAGGCGATGGTTAGAGCTCCTGAAAGATTACGACACCCACATCCAGTATCATCCCGGCAAGGCAAATGTTGTTGCCGACGCTCTTAGCCGGAAGTCGGGTATAGTCGCTAGTCTAAATTTTGAACCTCGGATTCTAAATGATTTAGAGATTCTTGATGTTGAGCTTTGTGTTCGGGGTTGTGACGGTTACTGGGCTAGTCTAAAGGTTGAGTCCAATCTCATCCTACGGATTAAAGAAGCCCAGAAAGATGACGGTGAACTCTAGGCTATTGTACAGAATGTGGAAGATGGAAAGCAATCTGAGTTTCGGGTTGATGAGTTTGGTGTGGTATGGTTCGAGGATCGTCTTTGTGTTCCTAACGATCCTGATTTGCGAGAGGCTGTTTTGTCAGAGGCGCATAGTTCTCCCTTTACTATACATCCGGGTTCCACCAAAATGTACCGAGATCTGAAGCAGCACTTCTGGTGGAGCGGCATGAAACATGATGTGGCATCTTATGTAGCTAGGTGTTTGACTTGTCAGCAGGTCAAGATCGAGCACCAGAGAGCCAGTGGGTTATTACAGCCGTTAGATATTCCGACCTGGAAGTGGGAGGAAATTTCTATGGATTTCGTGTCGGGATTGCCACTTACCAGAAAGAAACATGATGCGATTTGGGTGGTCGTCGATCGACTAACCAAGTCGGCTCATTTTCTACCCATTCGTATGGATTATAGTGTCAGCAAACTGGCAGAGATTTTTGAGCAGGAGATAGTTAGACTGCACGGTATGCCTACTGCTATTATTTCAGATAGGGATCCACGTTTTACTTCCCGGTTTTGGAAAGGACTGCATAGAGCTTGGGGTACACAGCTTAAGTTCAGTACAGCTTTTCACCCACAGACAGATGGTCAGTCGGAGCGGACCATTCAGACATTGGAAGACATGCTGAGGGCATGTGCATTAGAGTGGACGGGTAGTTGGGACGAGTATCTTTGTTTGGTAGAGTTCGCTTATAACAACAGCTGGCATGCTAGTATTCGGATGGCTCCTTTCGAGATGTTGTATGGGCGGAAATGTAGAACACCCATATGTTGGAACGAAGTAGGAGAGCGTGCTATTGAGGGTCCGGAGTTGGTGCAGATCACGAATGAAAAGGTAGACGTTGCAAGGGAAAAGTTGAAAGAAGCTAGGGCTCGTCAGAAAAGTTATGCGGATAAACACCGCCGTGATTTGGAGTTTCAGGTTGGCGATCGGGTTTTCCTTAAGGTTTCACCGTTCCGAGGAGTTAAACGCTTTGGAATCAAGGGCAAGCTGAGTCCTCGATTCATCGGACCATTCGAGATCTTGGAACGTATTGGAGAGGTTTCCTACCGTTTAGCTCTACCTCCCCAGCTTTCGCATGTGCATGATGTATTCCATGTATCTCTTCTACGGGGATACAACTATCATCCTCTTCATGTGGTATCTTATCCTTTCGATCAGATTCAGCCGGATATGTCTCTTCCGGAGGAGCCGGAAGCAGTTCTGGATCGCCAAGAGCGAGTTATGAGACGTAAAGTCATTCTATTCGTTAAGATTCTTTGGCGGAACCACCCAGAGCGGGAAGCTACCTGGGAGACCGAGGAGTCTATTCGAGCTAGTTATCCTCATTTCGTATTCTGATATGGTATGTCTCTATTTTGTTTCCGTTCCATTTCAGTTCTACTTCTTTGCAAATTTCGAGGACGAAATTTTTCGTTTAGAGGGGAAGAGTTGTAAAACCCTAAAAATCTAAAACATGTAAAAAGACCAAATTGCCCCTACAAGTTTAAAAATTAATTAAAAGCTTATAAAATATCGAATCAATCCCAAACTTCTGGCAATGCATAAGATATGTTACCAAATAATTTTGACAACTTCATTTAACATTTATACAAATTACAAAATGACTAAAATACCCCTATATGGACCGAATTAATTTATACTTAATATTTTGTCAAATTAAAAGGATTTAAATGTAACAATTATGGAAATAATCAATCACCTCTTGGGCCAAACTAACATCACCGAAAATTAGGGTCCAAGCCCTCCCCTATGACTCGGCATTCACTCCATAAAATCAATCCAAAATTTTCTTCCAAAAACCCTAGTGCCGATTGAAGTAAAACACACAAATAAATTTCTATAGCCTCCATCCGATTAGCTAAAATTCCCAAAGAAATTTTCTGAGTTAGATCATCATCCAAGGAGTCCCAGAAAAATCAGTTTGAAGTCGTACATTGTGTGGTTCGAGCGTGGTAAATTTCCTTGTGTCGCGAGTCCAAAAACAAGGTAAAATTCGTTATAATTAATCCGACCTCTATAAAATATGTTTCTCATTTTTCCTGAGTTCCTTACATCGTGTATGCTCTATGAAAAATGATTACAAGGTTGTGAGATCGTTCGTGTGGTCATGGTGGATTTCTCTTTGTCGAGTGGCTCATCCGAGAGACAAACATTTCGTACGCTTAACCTATTCGATCTATCTTCGACTTGGTATTTTTCTCATGTTCTTCAGATCATATAAGCTTCGTATAAAATCATTGAATCGATCCATGCATGCTAAATAAGTCGCAAATGAATTAATGTTTTATAAACCCTAATATCGAATAAATTCTATAAATCACCTATCCGAATTTTTGAGGCTTCATAGTTATTTTATTTGGACTCTACATGATCATAATAGCCTAAGAAAAATGTTACTTCGAATTGTTAGGGCCAAAAGTAATAATCTTTGATTTATTTTGTTTACCGGATTTAAGAAAATTAAGAAGAAAAAGAAATAAAATGTGGATCGAGCTAGGGTTTGGAATTAGGGCTTGATTTTGACTATTTAATGATGTTATAATGATGAAATAATGATTGGGTAATTATTTGTATTTTTAGGGTTAGGGTTTTGATTATATAAAATGTTATACGATTCTAATTAAATTATAAGGGGGTGTTTTGTAACTTTTAAAACTCAAGGGTTATTTTTAGAACTTATTTTGGACTGTATATTATTCGAATAAAATATAAGTTGGGGGTGTCATGTGTAAATTTTACATTTAAAGGGATTAAAATGGTTATTTTAGTAAAGTATAATTCGAATTGTAAATAATTAAATGGAGGGACTAAATATGTAAATTCTGGAAACTTAGGGTTGAATTGAGTAATAAATTATATTCGTGGGGTTATGTGTCATTTTGGTAATTTAATGGCTTAATATGCAATTATTGATAATTAAAGGTTGAAAATGTAAATTAAGGGTTAAATATGTAACTTTGATAACTTGAGGGACTTGATGTGTAAATTATGAAAACTTAAGGGTAAATTCGTATAACATAATGAAATAAGTGTCCATTGTGTAATTTTGATAAATTAAGGGCCTAATGTATAATTATGGATATTATGAGGTTTAAAATGTAAATTATGTAACTTAAGGGTGTAAAGTGTAAAATTGGGAAACTTGAGGGGCTGAATTTGTTAACTTGATAAATATGGATTCAAAACAGGTTACTTGAGATATTTTCATGTTTGAACTTTAACTTTGATATAATTACACTTAAAACCCTAATTTATGTAAAGTCGTCATAATTAACCCTAAACTTGTGTGACTTGTTATAATTACACTTAAAACCCTAATATGATTCAATAATGACTTAACCTAAATGAGAATATGGAAATCTTTCTAATTATGGGAACTTTCTAAAAATAGAAACTTACTAAATATGGAAACCTACTAAAAATGGAAAGTTACTTAAAATGGAAAGGTTTGTAATTCTTTTCTACCCCTCTAGGTGTGAAGAAGGAGAGGACCTGATCCTTTGCATCTTATTCATTTTGGTTTGTGCTTTGCTTTGGAATAAGGTACAGATATTCTGCTTCTTGAACGAGGAGCCTTCACTCTCACTTTGTTTCGTATTAGGGTTTCCCATGCCATTGCTATGATTCCCTACTTTGATTGTGAACCTTGATATATGAACCTTTTGGCAATTGGGACCCTTAGCAGTTGAACTTTGAGATTTGAACTTTGATATGAACTCTTTAATATGAACCTTTGACATGAACTTGACATTTGGACTATGACATTTGAGCCTTTGACCTTTGACCCCAGTTTGACACTACGAGCCAAATTTGTTTCCTAGCCATGAAGGTAACATGGCCGTGCCTTTGATGCACCACTGGCATGACTAGTGTGTAGCCCTAGTGATTTGGTTACACCGTCCCCATTTGATTTGATATGAGCTCACTTTGATATGATTTGATATGGCCAATATGATTTGTTTGGGGGGCGAATGGATGCATCCTAGATTTGATTTGTATGTGATATGTATATTTGTATTTGGTGACTGATGATGGGTGCAATCCACGTCTTTCACAAGATTTGGGAGCTGATCACTCCAATTTGATACATGAGGACACCCCTCATATTATCTGGTTACTATAGAGGCATCCCCTCTGGACTACTACAGGATTTGGATATTTGATTTGTTTGGGCTCGTGGTGGATGACTGTCCTAACCTTTACTCTTGTACCTTATTTATATCTCTTTCATTATGCTTCGTTTGTTCGTTTCCGTTTATTATATATATCTATTCACTGGGCTTTTTAAGCTCAGCCGCGTTTCTTTTCCCGCGGCAGGTATCTAAGCTAGGAGCTTTTGGATTATGCTTTGGATGGGATGAGAGTTAGATGGAGCTTTGACCTTAGATGACCACCTTTATCTTATAACTTTGTTTGGACATGGATTTCCTTTGTATTCGTACCTTTGGATTATTTTCCTTTCCGTGAACTTATGTATTATTCAAGTCGTGTTGACTTGACTTTCCCTTATTTATTTATTAAGACTTCCGCTGTGTGTTTATGTATGCTTTGATTTGTCGCCATAATGTGATACTTCTACCCTTGTCGGGTTGGGGTGTTACAATTATGGTATCAGAGCCCAGGCTGCGACCTGTAGTACATAAGTCATGGCCTGTGAGTCTTATGGACCCTAGGATTTGACCCTTAAGGCTTAAGTTTTGACTAGTGAGGTTTTGGGTAGTCATAGGTTCTGTTTCGTCTTCCATTTCGTGCTTATTCTCTTATATTGTTGCTAATCGTTTTCGAAATCGTTCAGATGGTGAATACGCGAACAGGTGCTGGTGGTGATGCCCCTGATTTTCAGGCCATGATAGCAGAAGCTTTGGCCAACGCTCTTCCTAACTTGGTGACTCAGATCACCAACAATATTCAGAATGGGGCAGGTTCTTCCGGAGGTGGTGGTGCAGGTTCAGGTCCAGGTAGTGGTGGTGGAGGTGCTCCACCAGTTGGTATCCATGTTTGGATTGAGAGGTTTAACAAGCTCAAACCCCTCTCTTTCCGGTCAGCTGCCGTCCCCACTGAGGCAGAAGACTAGATTATCCACATGGAAAAGATGTTTAAGGTTTTGGGTTGTCCAGATGAGTTTAAGACGAGATTGGCTGCATTTAAGTTTGAAGGCGATGCACAGAGCTGGTGGACAGCTTATGCTCAGGCTCAGGAGCAGGGTTTTGAGGAGACTTGTACTTGGGAGGATTTTATGGGTATCTTTTATAAGCAGTACATTCCAGTGGCGGAACAGCAGCGATATGAGCGGGAGTATGGGAACATCCGTCAGGGGGACCGGGAGACGACTGGGGAATTTATGCAGCGGTTTATGAGGCTGGCCAGTTTTGTCGGGCCAGAGATTACGGGAGATGCTTACCGTCAGGCTAAGACATTTAAGTGGGCGTTAAAGAAATGGATATTGGACCGTATCGTGAATACGCATTATGATGATGTGGCCGCGGTTGCGAACGACGCTCGCAACATTGAGATGTTGCATAGTGATGGTAGTGGTTTTAATAAACGTGATAGGGATGGTAACCGGGTGCATTTCAGAGGACAGAGTCAGCAGGGACAGGGTCAGGACTTCAGAGGTCGGCAGGACCAGGCATCCGAGCAGAGAGGTCGACAGGACCATAGGTATGATCAGCGTAGTCGCCAGGACCGGGACTACAGTCAGAGGCGACAGGATTCTCGGGGCTATGATAGACAGGTTTCTGGGAGGAGTGGGTTCAACAACAACAACAACAACCCACGTCAGTATCGTGATCAGACTACTCGGGGTGCTCAGTCGGGTTATCAGTCAGGTTCTTCTGGACAGAGGAGGACTAGTGAAGTATTACCTCCTCCGCCTCTTTGCTCCATATGTGGGAAGCCTCATCCGGGGCCATGTCATAGAGTCACTGGTGGTTGCTTCACATGCGGGTCTCTTTCTCATCGAGTGAAGGACTGCCCACAGGGAAAGCAGGTTGTTCCTTCAGGTTCGGGTAGGCCAGCTCCTACTTCTGGTCGGGTTTATTCTCTCACACGTGATCAGGCGGCAGGCACGTCAGGTACCATTACCGGTCATCTTTATATTGGAGATCGTATTGTTTTTGCTTTATTTGACACCGGTGCTACACATTCTATAATATCTAATACGCTTGCCAAGAAAATAAAAGTAACTCCAACACCATTGAATAATCATATGTCTATCTCTACTCCTATGAAAACCCAAGTCACCATCGATTGTGAATATGTAAATTGTCCGCTAAGATTTGATGATTGTGTTCGTCCGGCTAATTTGCTTCCCCTCGATATGATTGATTTTGATATAATTTTGGGTATGGACTGGTTGTCTTCTCATAAGGCCACCATCGACTGTCACGCCAGAAGTGTAAGCTTTGGTGATATCCATCATCCGGATTTTGTTTATCACGGTGCTCAGCCTTTGAAATCTGTTAAACTTATTTCTGCTATGAAAGCGCGGACTCTAATCTCTCATGGTTGCCAAGGGTTTTTGGCCTCTGTTAAAGATACGTCTTCACAGGGACCTGATGTTAGTAGTGTTCCCATTGTTCGGGAGTTCGCTGATGTCTTTCCCGAAGAGCTTCCTGGTCTTCCTCCCACCAGAGAAGTTGAATTCAGTATTGATCTAGTTCCCGGTGCTGAGCCTATTTCTAAGGCTCCGTACCGAATGGCTCCCGTTGAACTCAAAGAATTGAGAGTACAGTTAGAGGAGTTATTGGAAAACGGTTTTATTCGTCCGAGCGTTTCTCCCTGGGGCGCTCCTGTGCTATTTGTGAAAAAGAAGGATGGTAGTATGCGCCTTTGTATTGATTACCGGGAGCTCAACCGCATTACTATCCGTAACCGCTATCCCCTTTCGCGTATCGACGATTTGTTTGACCAGTTACAAGGGGCAAAGCATTTCTCTAAGATTGTTTTGAGATCGGGTTACTATCAGCTTCGTGTGAGGGAACAAGATGTTCCCAAGACTGCCTTTCGCACCCGCTATGGTCATTACGAATTCCTGGTTATGCCTTTCGGCTTGACCAATGCTCCGGCCGTCTTCATGGACCTTATGAACCGGGTTTTCCATGAGTTCCTCGATAAATTTGTCATTGTCTTCATCGATGATATTCTTGTCTATTCGAAATCTAAGGAGGAGCACGAGCAACACCTTCGGACTGTGTTGGAGATTCTTAGACAGAAGAGGTTGTACGCGAAGTTTTCTAAGTGTGAATTCTGGTTGAGTCAGGTCGCTTTTCTGGGTCACATTGTTTCTGCGGAGGGTATCACTATGGACCCAGCGAAGGTCGAGGCTATCACTAAATGGGCGAGACCTACAAATGTGACTGAGGTGAGAAGTTTTCTGGGGCTCGCGGGTTATTATCGTCGTTTTGTTGAGGGTTTCTCGCGGCTGGCCTTGCCGTTGACACAGTTGATGAGAAAAGGAGAGAAATTTGTATGGACTGAGGAGAGGGAAAACAGTTTTGAGGAGCTTAAGCAGAGATTAGTGTCGGCACCTATTCTAACTCTTCCGTCCGGTTCGGGTGGTTTCCAGATCTATAGTGATGCATCTAAAAAGGGTTTGGGTTGCGTTTTAATGCAGCACGGAAAAGTCATCGCCTATGCTTCGAGGCAACTGAAGCCGTATGAAGAGAATTATCCGACACACGATTTGGAATTGGCTGCAGTGGTTTTCGCTCTTAAAATATGGCGGCATTATCTATACGGCGAGTCATGTGACATTTTTACCGACCACAAAAGCCTTAAATATATTTTCACGCAGAAGGAGCTCAATATGAGACAGAGGCGATGGTTAGAGCTCCTGAAAGATTACGACACCCACATCCAGTATCATCCCGGCAAGGCAAATGTTGTTGCTGACGCTCTTAGCCGGAAGTCGGGTATAGTCGCTAGTCTAAATTTTGAACCTCGGATTCTAAATGATTTAGAGATTCTTGATGTTGAGCTTTGTGTTCGGGGTTGTGACGGTTACTGGGCTAGTCTAAAGGTTGAGTCCAATCTCATCCTACGGATTAACGAAGCCCAGAAAGATGACGGTGAACTCTAGGCTATTGTACAGAATGTGGAAGATGGAAAGCAATCTGAGTTTCGGGTTGATGAGTTTGGTGTAGTATGGTTCGAGGATCGTCTGTGTGTTCCTAACGATCCTGATTTGCGAGAGGCTGTTTTGTCAGAGGCGCATAGTTCTCCCTTTACTATACATCCGGGTTCCACCAAAATGTACCGAGACCTGAAGCAGCACTTCTGGTGGAGCGGCATGAAACATGATGTGGCATCTTATGTAGCTAGGTGTTTGACTTGTCAGCAGGTCAAGATCGAGCACCAGAGAGCCAGTGGATTATTACAGCCGTTAGATATTCCGACCTGGAAGTGGGAGGAAATTTCTATGGATTTCGTGTCGGGAACTTACCAGAAAGAAACATGATGCGATTTGGGTGGTCGTCGATCGACTAACCAAGTCGGCTCATTTTCTACCCATTCGTATGGATTATAGTGTCAGCAAACTGGCAGAGATTTTTGAGCAGGAGATAGTTAGACTGCACGGTATGCCTACTGCTATTATTTCAGATAGGGATCCACGTTTTACTTCCCGGTTTTGGAAAGGACTGCATAGAGCTTGGGGTACACAGCTTAAGTTCAGTACAGCTTTTCACCCACAGACAGATGGTCAGTCGGAGCGGACCATTCAGACATTGGAAGACATGCTGAGGGCATGTGCATTAGAGTGGACGGGTAGTTGGGACGAGTATCTTGGTTTGGTAGAGTTCGCTTATAACAACAGCTGGCATGCTAGTATTCGGATGGCTCCTTTCGAGATGTTGTATGGGCGGAAATGTAGAACACCCATATGTTGGAACGAAGTAGGAGAGCGTGCTATTGAGGGTCCGGAGTTGGTGCAGATCACGAATGAAAAGGTAGACGTTGCAAGGGAAAAGTTGAAAGAAGCTAGGGCTCGTCAGAAAAGTTATGCGGATAAACACCGCCGTGATTTGGAGTTTCAGGTTGGCGATCGGGTTTTCCTTAAGGTTTCACCGTTCCGAGGAGTTAAACGCTTTGGAATCAAGGGCAAGCTGAGTCCTCGATTCATCGGACCATTCGAGATCTTGGAACGTATTGGAGAGGTTTCCTACCGTTTAGCTCTACCTCCCCAGCTTTCGCATGTGCATGATGTATTCCATGTATCTCTTCTACGGGGATACAACTATCATCCTCTTCATGTGGTATCTTATCCTTTCGATCAGATTCAGCCGGATATGTCTCTTCCGGAGGAGCCGGAAGCAGTTCTGGATCGCCAAGAGCGAGTTATGAGACGTAAAGTCATTCCATTCGTTAAGATTCTTTGGCGGAACCACCCAGAGCGGGAAGCTACCTGGGAGACCGAGGAGTCTATTCGAGCTAGTTATCCTCATTTTGTATTCTGATATGGTATGTCTCTATTTTGTTTCCGTTCCATTTCAGTTCTACTTCTTTGCAAATTTCGAGGACGAAATTTTTCGTTTAGAGGGGAAGATTTGTAAAACCCTAAAAATCTAAAACATGTAAAAAGACCAAATTGCCCCTACAAGTTTAAAAATTAATTAAAAGCTTATAAAATATCGAATCAATCCCAAACTTCTGGCAATGCATAAGATATGTTACCAAATAATTTTGACAACTTCATTTAACATTTATACAAATTAAAAAATGACTAAAATACCCCTATATGGACCGAATTAATTTATACTTAATATTTTGTCAAATTAAAAGGATTTAAATGTAACAATTATGGAAATAATCAATCACCTCTTGGGCCAAACTAACATCACCGAAAATTAGGGTCCAAGCCCTCCCCTATGACTCGGCATTCACTCCATAAAATCAATCCAAAATTTTCTTCCAAAAACCCTAGTGCCGATTGAAGTAAAACACACAAATAAATTTCTATAGCCTCCATCCGATTAGCTAAAATTCCCAAAGAAATTTTCTGAGTTAGATCATCATCCAAGGAGTCCCAGAAAAATCAGTTTGAAGTCGTACATTGTGTGGTTCGAGCGTGGTAAATTTCCTTGTGTCGCGAGTCCAAAAACAAGGTAAAATTCGTTATAATTAATCCGACCTCTATAAAATATGTTTCTCATTTTTCCTGAGTTCCTTACATCGTGTATGCTCTATGAAAAATGATTACAAGGTTGTGAGATCGTTCGTGTGGTCATGGTGGATTTCTCTTTGTCGAGTGGCTCATCCGAGAGACAAACATTTCGTACGCTTAACCTATTCGATCTATCTTCGACTTGGTATTTTTCTCATGTTCTTCAGATCATATAAGCTTCGTATAAAATCATTGAATCGATCCATGCATGCTAAATAAGTCGCAAATGAATTAATGTTTTATAAACCCTAATATCG
This sequence comes from Artemisia tridentata subsp. tridentata, assembly GCA_021014915.2. Taxonomy (NCBI): domain Eukaryota; kingdom Viridiplantae; phylum Streptophyta; class Magnoliopsida; order Asterales; family Asteraceae; genus Artemisia; species Artemisia tridentata. The sequence goes on along the minus strand of CP139509.1, from coordinate 246,139,787 downwards.
AATAAATTCTATAAATCACCTATCCGAATTTTTGAGGCTTCATAGTTATTTTATTTGGACTCTACATGATCATAATAGCCTAAGAAAAATGTTACTTCGAATTGTTAGGGCCAAAAGTAATAATCTTTGATTTATTTTGTTTACCGGATTTAAGAAAATTAAGAAGAAAAAGAAATAAAATGTGGATCGAGCTAGGGTTTGGAATTAGGGCTTGATTTTGACTATTTAATGATGTTATAATGATGAAATAATGATTGGGTAATTATTTGTATTTTTAGGGTTAGGGTTTTGATTATATAAAATGTTATACGATTCTAATTAAATTATAAGGGGGTGTTTTGTAACTTTTAAAACTCAAGGGTTATTTTTAGAACTTATTTTGGACTGTATATTATTCGAATAAAATATAAGTTGGGGGTGTCATGTGTAAATTTTACATTTAAAGGGATTAAAATGGTTATTTTAGTAAAGTATAATTCGAATTGTAAATAATTAAATGGAGGGACTAAATATGTAAATTCTGGAAACTTAGGGTTGATTTGAGTAATAAATTATATTCGTGGGGTTATGTGTCATTTTGGTAATTTAATGGCTTAATATGCAATTATTGATAATTAAAGGTTGAAAATGTAAATTAAGGGTTAAATATGTAACTTTGATAACTTGAGGGACTTGATGTGTAAATTATGAAAACTTAAGGGTAAATTCGTATAACATAATGAAATAAGTGTCCATTGTGTAATTTTGATAAATTAAGGGCCTAATGTATAATTATGGATATTATGAGGTTTAAAATGTAAATTATGTAACTTAAGGGTGTAAAGTGTAAAATTGGGAAACTTGAGGGGCTGAATTTGTTAACTTGATAAATATGGATTCAAAACAGGTTACTTGAGATATTTTCATGTTTGAACTTTAACTTTGATATAATTACACTTAAAACCCTAATTTATGTAAAGTCGTCATAATTAACCCTAAACTTGTGTGACTTGTTATAATTACACTTAAAACCCTAATATGATTCAATAATGACTTAACCTAAATGAGAATATGGAAATCTTTCTAATTATGGGAACTTTCTAAAAATAGAAACTTACTAAATATGGAAACCTACTAAAAATGGAAAGTTACTTAAAATGGAAAGGTTTGTAATTCTTTTCTACCCCTCTAGGTGTGAAGAAGGAGAGGACCTGATCCTTTGCATCTTATTCATTTTGGTTTGTGCTTTGCTTTGGAATAAGGTACAGATATTCTGCTTCTTGAACGAGGAGCCTTCACTCTCACTTTGTTTCGTATTAGGGTTTCCCATGCCATTGCTATGATTCCCTACTTTGATTGTGAACCTTGATATATGAACCTTTTGGCAATTGGGACCCTTAGCAATTGAACTTTGAGATTTGAACTTTGATATGAACTCTTTAATATGAACCTTTGACATGAACTTGACATTTGGACTATGACATTTGAGCCTTTGACCTTTGACCCCAGTTTGACACTACGAGCCAAATTTGTTTCCTAGCCATGAAGGTAACATGGCCGTGCCTTTGATGCACCACTGGCATGACTAGTGTGTAGCCCTAGTGATTTGGTTACACCGTCCCCATTTGATTTGATATGAGCTCACTTTGATATGATTTGATATGGCCAATATGATTTGTTTGGGGGGCGAATGGATGCATCCTAGATTTGATTTGTATGTGATTTGTATATTTGTATTTGGTGACTGATGATGGGTGCAATCCACGTCTTTCACAAGATTTGGGAGCTGATCACTCCAATTTGATACATGAGGACACCCCTCATATTATCTGGTTACTATAGAGGCATCCCCTCTGGACTACTACAGGATTTGGATATTTGATTTGTTTGGGCTCGTGGTGGATGACTGTCCTAACCTTTACTCTTGTACCTTATTTATATCTCTTTCATTATGTTTCGTTTGTTTCGTTTCCGTTTATTATATATATCTGTTCACTGGGCTTTTTAAGCTCAGCCGCGTTTCTTTTCCCGCGGCAGGTATCTAAGCTAGGAGCTTTTGGATTATGCTTTGGATGGGATGAGAGTTAGATGGAGCTTTGACCTTAGATGACCACCTTTATCTTATAACTTTGTTTGGACATGGATTTCCTTTGTATTCGTACCTTTGGATTATTTTCCTTTCCGTGAACTTATGTATTATTCAAGTCGTGTTGACTTGACTTTCCCTTATTTATTTATTAAGACTTCCGCTGTGTGTTTATTTATGCTTTGATTTGTCGCCATAATGTGATACTTCTACCCTTGTCGGGTTGGGGTGTTACAATTATGGTATCAGAGCCCAGGCTGCGACCTGTAGTACATAAGTCATGGCCTGTGAGTCTTATGGACCCTAGGATTTGACCCTTAAGGCTTAAGTTTTGACTGGTGAGGTTTTGGGTAGTCATAGGTTCTGTTTCGTCTTCCATTTCGTGCTTATTCTCTTATATTGTTGCTAATCGTTTTCGAAATCGTTCAGATGGTGAATACGCGAACAGGTGCTGGTGGTGATGCCCCTGATTTTCAGGCCATGATAGCAGAAGCTTTGGCCAACGCTCTTCCTAACTTGGTGACTCAGATCACCAACAATATTCAGAATGGGGCAGGTTCTTCCGGAGGTGGTGGTGCAGGTTCAGGTCCAGGTAGTGGTGGTGGAGGTGCTCCACCAGTTGGTATCCATGTTTGGATTGAGAGGTTTAACAAGCTCAAACCCCTCTCTTTCCGGTCAGCTGCCGTCCCCACTGAGGCAGAAGACTGGATTATCCACATGGAAAAGATGTTTAAGGTTTTGGGTTGTCCAGATGAGTTTAAGACGAGATTGGCTGCATTTAAGTTTGAAGGCGATGCACAGAGCTGGTGGACAGCTTATGCTCAGGCTCAGGAGCAGGGTTTTGAGGAGACTTGTACTTGGGAGGATTTTATGGGTATCTTTTATAAGCAGTACATTCCAGTGGCGGAACAGCAGCGATATGAGCGGGAGTATGGGAACATCCGTCAGGGGGACCGGGAGACGAATGGGGAATTTATGCAGCGGTTTATGAGGCTAGCCAGTTTTGTCGGGCCAGAGATTACGGGAGATGCTTACCGTCAGGCTAAGACATTTAAGTGGGCGTTAAAGAAATGGATATTGGACCGTATCGTGAAGTGATAAAAGAAGAGCCACTTTCTTGGAATGATGAGTTCTCCGATGAGCATCTTTTTGCAGTCTGTGGAAAACTAGAAGGGGGGTTGAATAGTTTTTACCCTTTTTTAACGTTTAATTTACTTTGTGACTTATTGTGATTTCAAAGTAATTGCACATAAACAAGTAATATAAGTAAGTAAGTAGAGAAAAGAACAATCAAACCACAACACGAAGATTTATAGTGGTTCGGCTACAAGGACTCTCTTCCTTGCCCTACTCCACTCCTCGAGCCTCTAACTCGAGAGTTTTTCTTCACTAAGAAACAAACTCCCTTCTCGGCGGAGAAAACCATAATACACGTCGCTTACACCTTTTTCCGGTACAAAGCTAAATACCGAGTTCTACTTCAAGGAAGAACCAACCTGACGTCTCCTATACAATTACCGACACTAAGCTAGATGTTGAGTTTTTTACAAGGGTACGACTACTCCCTTTTAGTCTATGTGTTTTGAGGTCTAAAACACTAACCGGACTTTACTGGATGAAAGGTAGAACAATGATGTGAAAACACTAACTAATCAATCAGTATCTAACTATCAAGACATGCAACAGTGAGTTGAAGCTTGTTGATGCTTGATCTCTTTTGCTAAAAAAAGGAAGATCACTAAGAATGAAATGAATGAATGATATGGGTTAGTAATGTATAAATGAATGAATGTATAATATATGCTATGTAAGTGATAAATGTGCCTGAATAATCAGCTTGTTATTTATAAGCAAAGCTGATCAACAGGGCACGGATTTGGTGGATCCAAATTCTGGGATCCGCCAGTTATGGTGTTTGGTTCCGCGGGAACCAGACAGCTAAGATATTCCCATATCTTTCCATATCTTGCACAATCTTTTCATATCTTCCAAAGTCAACTCTTTAGCTTGAAGATCTATGCAAGATATCACCTAAATCCTCAAGATATCCTAAAGATATCAAAATGAGGTATGCCATGATGTCATGTTTAATATTTCTAATTTAAGAAATAAAAGTAAAACATGTAAATGTAAAATGTATATATGCAATGTGAATCCTAGTGATCATGTAATGTGTAAATGTGTTTTAAAAGACTTGTTACTATAAATGTAAAAGACTTTAACTTATATTTATGCTTTGCTAAAGATAAACCTTATTATTGTCATTAACAAAATAAAGCAAAGATCATAAAATATAAATAACGTTTTTAGGACGATATTTGTATTAACAATCTCCCCTTTTTTGTTGATGACAAAACATAAAGTTTATTTTTAAGCAATCTAATAAGTAAAGTGAAAGTCTTTTAAAAATATAGATTAAGTTAGTTTTATGCAAGTTTTGAAAACTATTTTAAGCATAAAAACTTGTACTGTGATGATCACAGTGATGTATAAACTTGATCCTATCTCCCCCTTTTTGTCGAAACAAAAAGAAGATATGCGTAGCGGAATGTGGTGAACAATTCTTGGTTATTACCCCCCCTAAATTGGAGTACCAAGATTGTTTCAATGATTTTGAGAACTTTTAAAGCTCCCCCTTGGATAATACTCCCCCTAATTGGAGTACCAAGGTTATGATGCTTGAACCTACAAAACAAATGGTTAGAATATAGTATGCTCCCCCTCGATGTATACTCCCCATTGCTAGGGTACCAACGTATACGTTTCAAGGATGAGAAATGCTACATAATAATGAGTTAGTATATGATATACTCCCCCTCGATCTATACTCCCCGTTGCTAGGGTACCAACGTATATGATCCAAGGTTGAGAAAAGCTACAAAACAAAGGTTAGTTATGAATCAATCCAACCAAGTAGCATAATGCATATGTATAGGTCAATCAAGCATGATAGTTCAACCCATTTGACTTTAAAAAGTCAAAAATACGTGTCTGATAAGAAAATGCACCTAAGTATAAGTGGTCAAATCATTATGAGAGTTCAAACCAAGCATACAATAATGTTAGTAAATCAAACAAACCAAGATATTATGCCAAATAGTGATCACCCACAAGCTTAAAAATATAACACCTATTAATTGAAAATGTGTTTGTGACAAAGGTCACAAAACATGATGTTACATAAACAGAACAAGTTCCTAAAAATAGAAAAGTCCTAAAACATTCCTAAGAAATCCTATAAAAGTAGACTAGGAGGAAACTAAAAATGCCTTTTACGGAGGATTGGTTGAAGATATGATGGAGGCAAGCCAAATGGATTCTAAATCCTTGGTATCACGTAAGTGAGAGTCCATCATGTTTGAAGAGGCGTTAAGAGGATCAAGTTCCTCATTGCCTTGAGTATTTGGTTAGTTGAGCCACATTGATTCATCAATGGTTTGGAGTGTGGTAAGTAAATCATTGGGTTGAAATTTGGGAGAATGTGGAGGTGATGATGGTTTTCTTACTTGGGATGGTATGGGTGGTGGTGTGGTGGTAACTGGTGTTGTGGTAGGTGATAGTGATCTTGGTTGAGATGAAGTGAGTGATGGTGCAGTACCTACTGGAGTTATGGTAGGTGATGGTGATCTAGATGGTTGAGTTGGAGCGGGTGATGATATGTTGACCACTAGAGTTACGATGGGTGTTGTAGTAGTAGTGGATATAGTAGGGAAGTTTACATTAGAAATGGGATTTATGAGCCAGTATGGTCTAACACTAATTCTAGTTGTCCTTCTGTGTGGTCTGGACATGTGGGAGTTGTTTGATTTATGCATTGTGAAGGTGGTTAGAAATTGATGAAGCGAAAAGTGTACCGCTTTTAAGGGGTCATTTAAGCCCTAAATCGTATTTATTTGATCAAATATTACCCTAAATCGTTCCTTTTGTCATTTTAGGTACTTTTGAGAAGAAATCTGGAAAAGGAGGCATTTTGGACGTTTTTGGAGCATAAAAGTGAAGAAAACGACAAAGTCTCAAAATCATGCTGGAAGTTACCTTTGACGGCGTCAGGATTATGCCTGGACGGCGTCATGGCTTGGCAAAAGTGGTGGATGTGAAATTTACTCATGATAAGCCAGTGAAAATTGTATGGGAATTCTGACGGCGTCACCCTTTAATTTGATCAAGGTCGTCACGTTATAATTTAAAGAGGGACGGCGTCACGTTCATAGTCTGAGGGCGTCAAGCCTTGATAGGCCAGAACGGATTTTGGAGAGCTAAAGAGGGACGGCGTCAAGAAGGTCATCCGGGAACCCTAAAAGTGGCGAGGTGACGGCGTCACACTCCATAACGTGACGCCGTCAGATCTAAAAATCTATATATAGTTTTGCAATTCTTTGTCATTAGTGGGGAACTTATTGGGGAACTTTGTGTGTGAAAACCCTAGGACGAATTTGGCAGCTCTTTCAAGGCTTTTTGCCTTGAGATCTTCCATGTTACATTGAAGATAAGTTATCAATTAATCATTCAATATGTCTATGTGTTGTTTGATTCTATCTTGTTCTTGTCTTTTGTTTAACATGCTAGGCTAGATTTATCTTGTGTTTGCTTAGATCTAATGAAACCTAGCTATTGATTGTTGGTTATTAGTGTGTTATTAGTTGTATTGGATGATTGTTCATCTATGTTAGGCTTAAGAAAACTGGCTAACTTCCTATTCGGTAACTTGCTTGAACGTCTTAAGAAACATGAACCAATGCGTACTAAGGTTTTTATGGTTGTATTTAATGCACAAGCGAATTCTAGTGATCCCATGTTAGGAGCTTCCTAGCCGGCTCGACATAGGAGTGAAGTAGGAGCTTGTAGAGTTGGGGAAGTACGTACGCCACCCCACGATTGGTATTAAGGAATACACCCGTCATCCACGCGACTAATGCACACTAATTAACCGGTAAAAGATAGTTAGGGAGTAAGGAAATCTAAGTAAACACATTTCTCTCCACATAAGTTCTCACCAACATTTTAATTTTTGTTATTTTAGTTTATTTGCATTCGTAGTAATTTGGGTAAGTTGACTAGCAACTAATTCCGCCCACTCTTTCAAACCCGAGATTTTACTTGCTTTCATAAAAATTATAAAAACACAAAAAGAATCTTCTCTCACCCTTAGACCTATTAGAGTAATTTTTCATACCAAACGAACACTATTCCCTGTGGAGAACGATCAATCCCCCGTACTTACCACTACACTATACTACATCGGTCAGGTACACTGCCTGGTGGGGTTGTAAGCCTCTTGAGATCCCTCGAGAGGTAAAACCTGTTGTAAGGTTGCAAAACCACGCATCTGGTTAGAAATGCACAGGTAGTTAGGAATGATGATGAAATGTGAGTTTAGATTATCTAAAGCTTCTAATTTATAGTCATTTTATCAAAGCCAATCCATGGAGTTGACATGAAGATGATTAGTGAGTACAGAAGGTGATAGAAAAGTTTATAATGTGATTGATTCACGGATTCCAAGGAACCAATTAAAGGGATCCTTAGGTGTTAGAGAAAGGTAACTTGAACAAAATTTTGAATATTCAAATTTTGGTAGGAAATTTATTTCTTATGGTACTAAGTGTTTCTAAATTATTCTAATGATCCTAATGATCAGTAAAAGAAACCTAAAAACTAAAATAACTTACCTAATAATCTAGATTAGTCGGGAAAAATTTGAAAAAGTTACTGTTGGTGTAGGCGGATCCAAACGATAACAAATGCGGAACCAAAATTTTGGTTCCGTGGAATCCACAGGTTGAGGACTGGTGGAGCCAAAGAATACAACAGGCGGAACCCAAATTTTGGTTCCGCCATATCTGCCATATGGAAATCCTAATTCTTAACAGAGGACTTTTCGAATTTTTTGTTATCCGTTCAAATCCGAAAAATTCTCCTAAAATATATGTAACTACTAATATGAGATAGAAAAATTATACAAAACACATGATCTAACACACGTTTACACATAGATTAATTTGATGATAATAACTTACCATAACAGAAGGTTAAGCCAAACGGTGGCTTAAGCATGGAAAATTGATAACAAAAAGTGTTATCACCCTGAAACATTATGTTAGATCACATAAAAGTCAAATACCAACGTAATATTCTAAAAGACACACAAGTTTAACACCTAATTGTTCGAAAATGTCTTAAACTGAACACACCTTAAGTCTCACTTCTTGTTCTTCTTTTTGTTGAGTTTCAAGATCCATCGGCCAATATTCTTCATCATTCCCTTTGTTTGTCGATGCTCCTCGGATTGATTGTCAATGGAAGGAAGTTGACTCATGTATTCGGGTGGAGGAATCCTAGAATTGGGTAAACCATCTTCTTCACTAGCCGATGATGATGATGATGATGATGAGGTTGGAGGATGAGCACGTTTTCCTCTTGCTACGGCTATCCTATGATCACTGAGAGGAACAAAGGTGTGTGAAATTTTGGTGTAGTCAGGAAGGAAACCACTAGCGTTTCGGGGAATAGCAATAGAGGCTTTGAACAGACGTGTAAAAATCATCCCATATGGCTTGGCGGTGGTACCTAGGACTGGAATATCTGCCATTCTTTTGGCAATATAGTAGGCTAAGTTGAATTGTTGGTGAGTAAACACACAATACATCATGTAGCAAAGCCTTGCATTGACATGGTCCCTATTTCCTACGGTGCTAATGACATTGGCTCTAAGAACTTCTTCCAACTTCTTAAATTGAGGCTTAAGCTCATTGAGCTCCATGGCTAATAGATCTCGATTTACTTGTTTACCCCGGCTTGTCCTATTTGAGTTGATTCAAGGATTGAAGAGATGTTCACGGATAATTTCTTTGGAAGTTAGGGGTGTGTCGTATGGATAGATATGATCAAGGTTTAAATCTAGGATGGACAATGACCATTTGTCCGAATAAAAGAAAGTTCCTTGACTAGGAATACCTAAAACATCCCCAAATTGGTTTAAAGGAAAGGTGAATTGGTTTTGGTTTACTTTGAAATGAATGTTCATGAATCCAAAGTCGTCTGTGCTAAGACTTACAGTAGCATAGAATTCAAGTATAAACCTAGGAATAATGGGTTCATCTATGTCGAGAAGACTATCAAATTGGATAGAGGCTAATTGTTCACGGATATTGGTTTCTTCTAAAAATGACGTGTCTGCGGTTCTACCTTCGTGAACATAACATTTTTCTAATGCCTTAAAGATTTTGACTTCATCTTCGGTGAGTCCTTTGGTTTTGTGGTGTTGAGGTAGGTATTTGAGGGTGTCCTTATGGTCATAATTTGTCGCGGGAGGCATGATTATCAGAGATGATTTAAGCACAAATTGGTTGTGGAGAATGAACTAATTTCTGAATTTGGTGTGATGAGGGTCGAGTTCCAGTGGGATGTATGTTTTTAGGGAATGTGATACACAGTACAGGGTGTTTGTTTAATATACTAAGAATTTAGCTCAGCAGGCCGCGGATCCGGCGGAACCAAAACAAGGGATCCGCCCTTGTTGTCGTTTGGTTTCGCAGGACCAAACTCAGGTTTTGGTTATTGCCGTGTTTGGCTAATCTAAGGTTCAAACTACGGTTTCATCTACTCACTAGGTTCCATTAATCCTAAACCAAGTCTAAGAAAGTTGAAAGTTTCTCTCTTAAGAGGTTTTGTGAGGATGTCGGCAATGTTGTCCTCTGAGGATACTTTCTCGATTGAGATGTTTCCCTTCTGAACATTGTCGCGTAGGAAAAGGTGTCGTATTTCTATGTGTTTGGTTCTAGCGTGTTGGACTGGATTCTTGCTGAGATCGATAGCTCCTTTTTTGTCACAAAGAATGGGAATGTCGTTGAGTTCAATTCCATAGTCGACGAGAGCTTGTTTCATCCACAGTGCTTGTTGGCAAGCTTTTCCTGCGGACACGTACTCGGCTTCAGTTGTTGATATTGCGAGGGCTGTTTGTTTCTTAGCAAACCATGAGGTGAAACAATGTACTACAAAAGTACAAATACCGCTTGTACTTTTCCTATCAACATAATCACCAGCATGGTCTGAGTCGGCATACACTATGGTTTCTACACCCGTTCCTTTGGGATACCATAATCCTAAATGTGTAGTGCCTTTTATGTACCTAAAGATCCGTGATCCGTCTGAAAACGTATATATAAATATAAACAGTCTCAGAACGAATACTCGTGTGTAGTGTGAAACCAGGTAAGTGATCACCTGGGTCGTTTCCCAACGAGGTGTGAATGGAAAACTGTGAAAAGCTTTGGATTAGAGTGATTGATGATTTAGATTGCTTTTGATTTTGCTTTTAACAATTCTAAATAACAAATTAAAACAGATATGCAAAATAAAATTAAACGCGAATTAATTAACCTAAAAATGCGCAACGAAAAATCTAGAATGGGACAAAAACTGAAATTTATAAAATTTAAAACCTAAAAATGTAAAATGACTTAAAACTTATTTAAAAACTTAAATTATATTTTTCTACACTTTTTATTTAATTATTATTAATTATTTATTATTTAATTACTAATTAAACTAATTTAAATTATAAAAAATACTAAATGATCAAAGAAAAATCTGAAACTTTTTCTATAAATATTATAAGATGAAAAGAAGCTAATAAAATTATAAAAATGAAAATTACTTAATTAAAATTTAAAAAAATAAATTCTATTAAATAGAAGCTATCACTATATTTCTATTTTCGGTTTTCTTAAGGTTTAAAAATGATATTATATTTTTCCTAGATTAAAAATGACAAAAGAAAATTATGAAAATTAAAATTATATTTTTCTGATTATTTTTCTATTTATTATGATTTAATTACTAATAGAAACTAATAAAAAATATTAAAAATATTAAAACTATTCAGAAAATTATGAAACTTTTTCTATAATTATTAAATAAGTACAGGAAGCTAAGAAAAATATAAAAATGGAAAGTGCTTAATGAAAAAGCATAAAAATAAGCCAAATGGCTTAAATAGAAACTATCACTTTTTTTATATTTGGTTTTTCTTTGATTTTCTTTTTCAAAACTATTATACTACTGGAAATAACAAACTTTAATAAAGACAAGCTTATTGGAACTTGGAAATAAGCAGTTTAGAAACCAAAGATCTTAGCAGCCAAGCTTAATAAGCTTGGATTTTTCAAAACAAGCTAAAAGCTTGAAAATAAGCTAAAAGCTATTGGACAAAGCTAAAATGGACTGAGATACTAGCAAATGAACTAAAGAAACCAAGAAAAGCTGCTTGTTAAGCCAGAAAAAGCTCAAAAGAGCTTAAGCTCTTTTTGGTCTGCTGATGTGCAGACCTGTACAGGGCAAATTTGGCTGTTTTGCAGCCCTGATTTAGTGCCTTAAATGGTTTCTAAAAATATTGCAAAAAATTCTAGATGTACACAAGCTGGGTGAGCTTATTAATCCAGAAAATCAGCTTGTGAGGGCTTATGATGAAGAAGATAAAAATTAATGAAAATCTGCAAAATCCACAAAAACTGACTTGCAGGCCTGTTTATCTGTTTTGGTTGTGAATACTTGTGCACAGGTTCTAGTCTTATTGGGACTTTCTAAATGACCTATGAGGAGCACAAAAATGCCAATGGATAGGCCTAAATAATCCTTGGCTTATATTTAGCTTATTTTGACAGATTATAGGCTGAAATTAACCAAGCCCTTAGAAAACTTGATTTTCTAACTAAATGGCCTATCTGATCTTGAAAGTAGCTTAATATAGCTTATATAAGCTGGACTAAAGTTGGCTGATTGGCAAATGAACAGTAACTAGGTTGTTTGGATTGTTTGAACTGCTAAACCAAACACCCCTTAAAGGGTGACTGCTTGGATTTTTAAACTGAATAAGAATTATTTAAGCTGAGACATGAACTGAACTAAGTTTACTTATCTTAATAATGAACTAATAAGTAACTATCATCTAGAAATAAGCAGTAGATAAGCAGTTGCACAATTAATAGAAATTTAAGCTAAAAACTCAATAAAGCTTACAACTGATAGTGTGGCTATGTGGATAGCATGAACAGATCAGAACCAACCTAGCTTGTTCACACAAGCTAGAAAACCCAAGAAAACTCTCCTGATCAGCTTATTCACCCAAAAATAGCTTATTAGCTTCAATGGTTGACTTTTGTTGACTTTCTTGAGAAATCTTGTAAGATTAAGTACAAGCTTATAAAAAAGCTTTAGAAAGCTTTTAAGAGCTTATGTGATTCCTTTTTGAGCTTGTGGTAGCTTATTATCAGCTTATTGGCTTATTACGTATGACAGAAACTTGGAAATGTTGAATTATTAGTGAACTAAGTTTAATACTAACATAATAAGATCGAATGAACTTGAAATAACTTTTATTGATTACTGATAGCTTGTATTACAAAAGATAACTACAGGAAATTAAAAACGATTATGCTACTTTTTTTACCTACTTGCCAATTAAGGCTTACAAAGCTATCTATTTATACTAAATTGAAATGGGAAATATATTGTCGACATCTCTGAATCCATCAGTACCTTTGAATTGCTCCAATTTGATCTCATTCGTCCACTTGTATTTTGTCGGGAAAACAGGAAAGTGACTAAATCATCTGTTTTAGCTAGTGGGAGTGGGAGAGATGCATTAATTGCATTTGGCAATGTTAGGTAACGTGTTTAGGAGGGGGGATGAGGTGGTGAGTGGTATTGGTGAGGTGGGGGGTGATTATCTGGTTTTTGGCGCGATTGGTGGTTTTAGGAAGACGGGTCAAACTTTGTTTGACTGAGTTGTTAACTCAGTATAAAAGTTGGGCTTGTTATTGGTTTGGGCTTGGACTGGGTAAATGGGATAAGGGTTGGGTTTAGTTTATTTAGTGGGTTTAATGGTTTGGATTTTAGGGATTAGTTTGGATCCGGTTTTGGTTAGTTAAACAAGCACAAGGACTAATTTTGTAATTCCTGAAATTTTGAGGGGCTGAATTTGGCAAGCTTCCAAAGTATTCCATGGGGTATAATTTGCCAAGTATGAATAATGTGAGGATCACAAATGAGATTTTCCAAAATTACACCTCCAGGGACTAAATCTGCCAAACTTGAAACTCCAGGGACCAAACATGTAATTTCACTAAACTTGCCACCCAAGGACCATATTTGCCATAGAATAATAGCACAAGGACCAAAATTTATTTTTCTCAAAGTTTTTAAATCCCAAGGACCATTTTTGTCCATTTTGCAAAGTTCAGGGACTAAACTTGTAATTTTATGAAACTTCACACCAAAGGACTATATATGTTTATTTGTGATTCAAAAGGACCTTTGGTGAATTTTTCAATGTTTTGAATAACCAGGTATTAGTTTTGACAACTTTTGAAAGTTGAGGGACTAAAACTGCCAATTATGCAAACTTTGTTCGTTTTTTATCTGTTTTTAAACATTTTGCATCTGAAACATATAAAACACAATTTTGGGATAATTTCAGTATTATAATGCATTTCTGAGTGTTTTTGGATGTTTTGGCAGCTCAGATTAGGTAAAAATGATGAGTATTTAGACACTCATCAATCCGCTTAACGGCTTCAAGATGAGATGTTTTGGGATCTTCTTGAAAGCGTACACATAGACAAACACTAAACATAATGTCCGGTCTACTAGCCGTGAGGTAGAGTAAACTACCAATCATTCCTCTATATTTAGTGCTATCTACGGATTCACTTTCGTCATCCTTGGTGAGTTTGGTTTCGGAGGACATGGGTGTTTTCATGGGTTTGGAATCTTCAAGACCAAATTTCTTAAGCATATCCCTTATATACTTAGATTGGTTGAAGAATATCCCATCTTCTAATTGTTTTATTTGGAGACCTAAGAAAAAGTTTAGTTCCCCCATCATACTCATTTCAAACTCATCATGCATGATTTTCGAAAATTCATCGCATAACTCTTGACAAGTTGAACCGAATATAATGTCATCCACATATATCTGGACTATGATAATATGTGATCCCTTTTTCTTGGTGAAAAGAGTGTTGTCTACTAGGCCCATGGTATACTTATGGTCAACTAGGAAAGTCTTAAGTCGATCATACCAAGCTTTTGGTGCTTGCTTAAGTCCGTATAATGCTTCCTCATTAATAAAACCATTTAGAAAAGCACTTTTAACATCCATTTGGAATAGTTTAAAGTCGTGTGCACATGCATATTCAAGTAATATTCTAATTGACTCAAGCCTAGCGACGGGTGCAAATGTCTCGTCGTAATCTATACCTTCTTGTTGATTGTAGCCTTGAGCTACTAACCTAGCTTTGTTTCTAGACACTACTCCATTTTCATCCATTTTGTTCCTAAATACCCATTTAGTTCCAATTATGGTTTGATTTTGAGGTTGAGGGACTAATGTCCAAACGTCATTCTCTATGTTTTCTTGGTTTTCAACCATTTGACTTTCAACTAAGTCATCATCTACCAAAGGTGATGTCTTAGAGGGAGGTGGACTTTCGTTGAATGTTACGTTCAACGATTCCTCGACTCTTGAGGTTTCTTTGTTCGGAACTATGTAGGCTTTACTATTTTGCGAATACCCAAGAAATATACCTTCATACGAAGCACTTGCTTCCAAAAACTCTAAGATATCCTAAAGTAGGCTTTTTGCCTCTATATAACTCATATGGAGTCTTTTTCAAGAATGGTCTAATTAGGACTTTATTTAGGATGTAAGTGGATGTGTCAACGGCATTACAACAATACTTTTGGGGTATGTTTTGCTCGTTTAACATTGTTCGACTCATTTCTTGAAGTGTTCTATTCTTACGTTCTACTACACCATTAGATTGAGGGGTTCGAGGAGCCGAGAAATTATGTGTTATGCCATTAGCATCACAAAAAGCTCTGAATTGGATTTCGTTATCTAATTCACGACCGCGGTCGGTTCTAATTGACACTATGTTATTTCCTATTTGATTTGAATCTTCTTACTTAGAATTTCAAATTTATCAAATGCCTCGTTTTTAGTTTTCAAAAACTTAGTCCATGTATACCTAGAGTAATCATCTACTATTACCAAAGTATAGAAGTTTTCCCCGTAACTTTGTATAGTGGATGGACCAAAAAAATTCATATGTAACAATTCTAGACACCTAGATGTAGACACCATGTTTTTAGCCTTATGGCTATTATGAACTTGTTTCCCAATTTTGCAAGCATCACAAAAGTGTTGGTCGTATTTCAACTTGGGCAAGTTCCTAATGAGTTCCTTAGATGATAAGGATTGGATTAAACCTCATGTTAGCGTAACCTAAGCGTCTATGCCATAGAGTTCAGTTTTCGTCCGGAGATGTGAGACAAAGTTTGTCTTTAGGTGTTTTGTCTAATTTCATAACGTAAACGTTATTCTTCAAAACACCTTTTCCTACGGTTATGCCATCTTTTATTATTTTACTTCCATTTTCATTGAAAAGGACGTTATACTTTTTGCAGCATAATTGACTAATACTAAGAAAGTTAAATACTAAATTATCTACATGAGCAACATCATCAATAGTGAGAGAGTCATGAGAGATTGTACCTTTTTCGATGATTTAACTTTTTTGCTTGCTACCGAATGTGACATTACCTCCGTCGTACACTTGGTAGGATGAGAAAAGGCTTTTGTTCTTCGTCATGTGTCTTGAACACCCACTATCTTTAATTCACTCATCTGGTTCTAACTCAACTTTTAAGCATACCTAAGTTCAAGAAAAACCCAAGCGTTTGGTCCCCAATATCTCATGGGTCCGTTTAGGTTAAACATAACATTATCATGGTTCATGTATGGAAAAGGTGGACAAGTGTTCCATGGCATGTAGTTGGGACCTTGATAGTTCCTAGACATGTTTTGGTTCCAACTATTCTGATAATGATGTTGTGAGTTAAAGTTACTCTTAGTAAAGGGGTGTTTGGGAAAATTAGTTTTAGGTCTCTATTGAACCGTTTTAATCCTAAACTCATTATTAACTTAACCTTTTCCTATAGTAACTACTGGTTTTTGTTTGTTAACAGTTGTACTAGTGCTAGGTTTTCTAGTGACCTTAACGAATTCAGTACGATCTGATTTACGAACCTTCTGTTCATCAAAAGTACCTGCGGAGGCGAATCCAAAATTTTGGATCCGTCGGATCCGTGGGTGTCTGACTTAGTTGGAACATGTTCTTGTACTTTCACTGTTTGTTTCTCAAAGTCACTTAAGTTTCTTAGTTTCATAAAATGTAGCTTGGTCTTATTAAGTTGAAACTTTTGATATTTCATTATATCATCCATACAACTAATGTGTTTATCAAACCTTTTAAATTTAGAATTTAGTTTGATAAGTTTTTCCTGTGTGGACTTGAGTGTTTCTATATCTAGTTTAAGTTCCTGACATGAGACACATGTTTCCTTAACATTTTTACCCTTTTCTAATCTTAAAGCTTTTTATTTTAACCAATATACTTCGTTTTCCAAAAATTCCTTTTTGGTTTTTAAGAACTTGTTTTTGTTTATGATTTTAAAGGTAATTTCACACAGTTTGTTATATTCAATTTCTACTGTATCATCATCAATAGAGGAGTAGGATGAGTCAGATAGTACCTCATTAGAGTCATTAGCCATAAGAGCAACTTCGTCATTTTTAGGCTCATCGTCATCACCTTCACTGTCACTACAAGCTCCACTAACAAATGCTCTTTGAGACTTGTTCTTTGAAGGCTTTGGACATTCTCCTATTAGGTTGCCGGAATCTCCGCACCTAAAACACTTTCTATCTAATTTTCCTTTCCTATCATCATGGTCTTTCCAGAAGGGTTTCTTTCTTCACGAGGTTGTCTTACGAACTTTCCTCGTCTCCTGTAGAATTTCTTAAAATCTCTAACGGCCATGGCATATTCTTCATCTTCGCTATCTGAGCTAGACTCTTCATCGTCACTTGACTCTACACTAGCTTTTAAGGCAATGGACTTCATCTTCTCCTTCTTGCCTTTAACTATTTCTGAGTCTTTTTCCATCACCATCTCGTGAACTTTGAGATTTCCGATGAGCTCGTCCAGTGTCATGCTTGAAAGATCCTTGGATTCTTCAATAGCTATCACCTTTGTTAGGATCTCTGGGAAATAAGAGTTTCATTGTTGCTGCCGATAGTGTTAAGCTGGTTCCTGCCGATAGCTTTGGTTCCTGCTGAAATCTCATTGCTGCCGACAGTGTTATCTCGTTCCTGCCGATAGTGTTGTTACTGCGGATAGTATTGTTAGTTATCCGTATATTTAGAATGTTTGTTAAGATTTATTTTTAGAAGAGATCTCGTTTATCTCTTCACACGTTTTCTTGTAGAACGGGTTAGGGTTAGGCCATCTTGTTAGTATAAAAGATAATCCCGTCTATGAGTTTATACACACCTTTAACGTTTTTGATATTCAATAAACAATTCTTAGTTCATAGTTTGATCCATAGAGGATCATTGTCGTTTAGAGTTTTCTTCTTTATTATACTTGCTGTTTAGTTTCCGCATAAACGCTTGTATAGCATACAGAGGTTCTTGTTTATACCAAGCTCAATCAAGCTCGAAGTACTCGATCCTACAAGTGGTATCAGAGCCTGGTGAGGATCTCTGATAAAGAAGGAAACATTGTTAAAACTTCTCTCTTGAACCTTGTCACAATGTCTCTATCAGGAGATGGTTTTGAAATGTGCGCAAGGAAGATTAGGAGCTTGTTCCACAATAAGTCCTATGAAGAAAAAGAAAATTTGGAAGAATATGCTCTGTTAGGATTCCCATCTCAGGTACAAAGATGTAATTCAGCATGTCAAGAATTATACTCATCTCTTAATAATGAATATGATGACATGAAATCCAAGTATAATGAATACATTATTAAGGTACAAGCTTATGACAAAGCAGTTAAAACATTAGAAAATCAAAAAACTTGGTACCAAAGTAATCAGTTAGCTTATGAAGAAAAGATAAGAGTTTTAGAAAGGAACTTGAAAAACACCACTAATGAACTTAAATATTCCGAGTCTCAAAAAGCTAAGGTGGTGTTAGAGAAACAGGAATTGCAGACTCAGCTTGACAATACCTTGGCTAGGTTTGATAAATGGAAAGATTCATCTAAAAACCTAAAAAAGTTAGTTGATAGCTCTATGTCTACAAAAACTAAAAGAGGTTTAGGATATGGTAATCTGATAGGGGAAAATCAATTCTATGACCCTAATGAGTATAGTGTCTTTAACCCTGAACCTGTAGACTACCAAATGCCTGTTAAATATGTGCAAGAAGGAGGGATGAATGTTGTTCCTCCACCTATCAGAGGAGTCTTTAAACCTGTCCCTATTCATTCAGACCTTGACCTTGACTCAGATAAGTCACACATGACCTATGGCAAAAAGTCAAAAGACTTGCCTAAACCTGATGACTTTGTCTCCTGTTCCTCATGTGACAAGTCATCAGAAGCAGAGTCTAAAGACTTTGTTTCATGTGACTCAAGTGAAAAGTCAACCACACCTAAATACAAGAAGCCCTCAAGTTCAACTAATGATAAATCTACTTCTAAATCAGTCTTTACAGACAACAGCTCAATTAATTCATTTAAAAATAAATGTGTCTCTAGTTCCACTAGTGATAATGGTGTCGATATTAAGAAAAGTTGTTGTAAAAATAAGGCTGTTAGGAAGAAGACATGTTTTGTGTGTGGTAGTCAATATCATCTAATTAAAGATTGTGATTATCATGAGAAAAGGATGAATGGTGGGCAACAACAGACCAGATCATTGTGGAAAAATGTTAAAAAAATACCACCATATGTTCCACAAGCAGCAGGAATGAACTTTTATAGGGGTCCCTTTCCTGCTGATAGACCTGTTCCTACTGGTACCTCTGTTCCTGCTGATATTCAGGGAACCATTTCTGCTGGTTCCTCTTCATATATTCAAAGGGATTTCAGACCTATCTATAATAATCACATCTTTGGGGGGGGGGGGAATGGCTTATTCTCCATGGTATCCTTGGTAATTGTTCTGTTTGGTTTATTATGTTGTTATAATTGTGTTTGCTGATTTAAGTGGTGGCATTAGCCTAAGGGGAGGCTAATGCTTGTATGCTTGTAGTTTTATCTTGTATGCTTGTAGTTTTATCTTGTTTTCTTTCGTTTATGGCTATGGTTTGTGTTTCTCTAATTTTGTTTTGCAGGTTTTTCAGTGTCTTTTGTTAGTTAACTTTGTTTTGCAGCTTCTTAATGCTTGGACTTAAAGCTAAACACAGTAACTTTCATTCATCAAAAGAAAGATTAGCACTTTCAGTTGCTGGTTACAAAAGATTAAGGGTTACAAAAGCTTCTTTTCAACATCATTCAGACATCATTCCTACCTTCTTACATCAAGCTACCTAAACCCTACCAACTATTCCATCTTTCCTTTACCCTTACCCATATTGTCTGGCATGAACCTCCGTCCTCTCTGTCGACTGATTTCTTCATAAACATGGGGGACTGGAAGTGCCAATATCACTGGAAGAGGCTGTCTTGGTTTAGGGGATGGAATTGAAGAGCTTGAGGTAGTTGGCCTTTGATGTGTTCTGGTGCGTGTCCTTGCAGTTGAATGACTTGGTTGTGGAGTAGGGTTGCTTGATTGTGGAGCTGACTGAGTTGGCTTGGGAGTTGGTCTGATGGGATTCTTCCTTTGTCTTGAATCTTGGCCTTCTCGTTGTCGATTGTCTCGACTTCGAGGGATTGGTTTTTCTCGGCTAGAGCCTTCTTGATGTTTAGCCTTGCCTTTTGGTACCGGTACTTTATAGAAGGCTGCAGTTGTTCTCTCCATCTCTTCAGTAAGTAGAGCAACTGTTCTCTTCATCTGTTCTCTGTGCTCATCTGTTAAGGGAAAATTGGGAGGGAAAGTCTCCCATTCACCCTGACAATAAACCAAGGACTTCAACTCTGATGAATCTTCATCATCAGAGCTAAAGTACTCAAATGAAGAAGGGGTAGATGGAAGAGGATCAGATGAATCCTCCTCAACCTTGGCCTTACCTTTGGTTTTAGAGGATGATGCTGTTTTGGGAAAGTAGTTGTTCCATCCTGAGTCACTCGAGGAGGAAGAATCTGATGAGATTTCGATGATTGGATGTTTGGATGAACTCATGTTTTTGCTTGATTTTGAAGATTTTTGGTTTGGTTATGTGATTTGAGGGTTATATAATGATATGGAGATTAGTGCAAATTTATTGGTGGTTGGTATTGAGAGTTAATTCGGGTAAGTTATTCTTAATGACTAAGTTCGGAAGGTTGACTTTGGTCAAACCACCTCATTCCTGCCGATTGGTCAAACCTCTTATTGCTGCCGATTGACCAAGTGTTTCTGCCGATTGGTCAAACCTTCTTAATTTAATTGGTCAATGTTACGTGCAAAGAATTGCAGCAATTTAAAGTGATATTTTTGGCAACTCAACATATAATTGCACATCTCTCATCTCAATTTCTCAAAAACCTATCAAACCCTAATCTTCCCATTTCAAACCCTAAATCATTCCTTCAACACAATGACAACTCTTCGTTACAAGGATGATCATAACAAGGTTGCTTATTTGGAGTCTTCTTCAAGAAGTGTTGGTTATGATGAAGTTCTGGCATTTCTTCGTGGGTCATCCATTCGTTATGCCCTCACTTATTGTCCAGTGACGGTGTATGATTCATTGGTCAAACAGTTTTGGAGGACAGCTAAGGTAAGACACATCGTGGGAAGGGAAGATGATATTGTTGCTACCATTGATAACCAAGAAGTGATTATTACTGAGGAGTTGATTCGGGTACAGCTTCAATTTCCTGAGGAGCAAGGAGAATATGATCTTTCAAGGCAAGATATTACTGATGGTATGGCAGCTATAGGTTATCCTGTTACTGGGAGTTGTACTTTCTTGAAAAGTAAGTTGTCTCCTCAATGGAGATTTCTAATTCATACTTTACTCCAGTGTCTGAGTGTTAAGACAGGTGGTTGGGATCAATGTCCAAGTCCTATTGCATCTGGTCTAGTTTGTTTATCTCAGGGTAGGATCTTTAATTGGGCAAAATATATTTTTGAGGGAATGATTGAGAATCTCAGTAATGGTAAAAACAGCTTTTTGATGTACCCTAGATTTCTTCAAATCATCTTAGGTGTACAGACCATTAATACATCCCCTAAGATTATCAATCGGTTGACTGCCAAAATTTTTGCCCTGATGAAGATGAACTTTACTGGCCAACATTTGCCTTTGTTGCCCCCTATGTTGCACAACCCTGATCCTTCTGACAACCCTGATCCTGCTGATAATGCCAGTATCCCACCATCACCTAATGCAGCTGATGAAGGGAATTCGGTTGCTGCTGATGCATCTGCATCTGTTGCTGCTGATGACTCATCATCACCATCATCTAGACCAGTGACACCTACACCTGAGACTAATGACCATGTTGAACCCAATGATCAGACCATCTATGCTGATACACCTATTATCTAGCCAACTCCTTCTGTGGATTTACCTTCTTCCTCAAGACTATCATCTCCTAGTCCTACTAGGCAGATATTCAGTGAAGACACACATATAAGGGAAGAATTTCATATATCTCCTCCTAAATCCAATAAAGCTCCTAACACCTCAGATATTCCTACTAGTGGAGCTGAGGATGCTACTGATCACACCCAGTTGCTTGACAGATCTGTGAAGAGAATTGAGGAATTGGAGTCAGAACTTCAAGAGACAAAAAGGGTTTTTAGTGAGAAAGTTGAAAATTTGGAAAAGGAGCTCAAGGACACTAAAGATTCTTTTAGTGAAATTATTCAAAAGCTTGATGATAGGATCAGTTCTTTGGAAGCTCAACATCCTAAGAAGAAAAGAAGGGTAGTAATTTCTGAGTCTGAGGAAGATCATGATGATATGTCATTTGATGGGCTTAATGTTCTGGCATCTGTTTCTCTTGATGGTGCAAACACTAAAGTGCATACCTCCTTTGAGCATACTATCACTAATCCACCTCAGGCCTCCACTGTAGCAAGGACCATTGCTGCTGATGTCTCTGGTGTTCCTGCTGATGTTGATAATATTTCTGAGAGTCCACTCATTCCTGCTGAAAGTGACACTATTCCTTCTGAAGCTACTCATAATGATGATGAGATAGCTAGACAGATCCACGAACAGGACATTGCTGCTGAACAAGCTAGACTAGCTCAGGTTGCTCAAGATGAAGAGCTTGCAAAACAATTGTCTGTTGATGAGCAGAATGTTGCTGGGATTATGAATAACCCAAGCTCAGAAGATCCTACTCCAGAAGCGTTCAGTGAGCAAGTTGAATACTTATTGAATACTGACATGATTATTAGAGCTCATGGATTTATGGTTCTTCAAGATTCACAGTTGGATTTAGATGAACAGTCAGATAAGCTTAAGGCATTTATCTTAAAGAAACAAAGAGCATCAACTTGGAATGAATTGATGCACAGGATCAGGGAAAGACAAAGGTTAGGATATAAGATGCCCAAAAACAGAGATAATATCAATTTTATGAAGGTGTATCTGAAGAATGAAGCTAACTACAAAATCAGTTACTTCAAAGGTTGGACTGATGCTGCAATTCAAAAGTTGTTCCTTGATACCTATGCAAAGCTCAACTCTTTGGTACAGACTGATATTCCACAAAGCAGGAAAAGAGCATCTTCATCTTTGGAGTCTGATGTTGCAAAAAGAATGAAGTCTGGAGAGGGTTCTCAGGATCAATTCTTCAATCCTGATATAGATGAATCTGAGGTACCACAAGAAGGTCTTGTTACTGCTGATCTTTCTGCTGCTCCTGTCTCTGTTCCTGCTGAGTCATCTGTATCTGTTCCTATCCTCCAATATGGTCTAAGAACAAGGCAGAAGAGTCACTCTTTCCACTCTTCTTCTGTGGATATTTTTGAAGTGGATGATCATGATTTGATTAGGGTTGATTCTGAAAGTGATTCAGAGGGTGATTCCATTCAGTCTTGGGGTCATATTGCTCATTGGGAGATTAGGTCTACTTCAGAAGGTGATGTCAATGTTTGGTTCTCTCTTGATGGGACAGTCAAATTCTTTACATTTCTGAGGGAGATCTTGAATAAGGTTGAAAGAAAAGATTTGGAGCATCTTTATGAGATTGTGGACAATCATTATCAATCTCATACTCCTACTGGGATTGGCCTATTGCTATGGGGAGATTTACAGGTCTTGATGAATGCATTGGATGGAGACAAGGCTAAATTGATATGGGGAAATCAATCTACCTGGAGAGTATTTTCTTGGAAGTTATATCCATCATCCAATGTTCATGTTGTAGAACTCATCTCTGGGAAGTTCTTGACTATGTTTGTGGATGTCATTTATCCATTATCTGAAGGAGTTTTGAAGAGAATGCTGTCTCAGAAGATTAGAGTGCCCAAGCATACAATTGGCAATGATCTCACTACAGCTGAACAATTGGTTAAATTCATCAAAGATCAACTAGCACCTAGAGGATTGAAGCTTAAGGGGAGGATGATTCTTGTTGTTGTTGTTGTATATTTTCTATCTTTCTTTCTTTCTTTTGGTTTCTTTTCTTATTTTTCTTTCTTTTATTTTGGTGTGTTTCTTAGTTCATAAAAAAAAAAAAAAAAAAAAAAAAAAAAAAAAAAAAAAAAATTCTTTGTATATTTTGTGTGCTAATAAGTGGTTTTGAGCAACACCTTGCAGGTACAGTGTTGGTGTTTACACCTGCACAATAAATGGTGCTCAACTCACCATGTCTTGCAGACAAGAAAGAGTTGACTCACCATAGGGTACGGCTCTGGTGTGATAATCAAATCCGTTGATAGCTGTAATAGCTTGCTCAAAGCTATAGGGTATTTCAACTCATCCATGATTTATTTCTGAGAGTTGAAAATGGTTCTCAATTTACCATGGATGTAACCCTTTATGGGACCCAAAGGATTGGCTAGTCCACAAAAGTATGGTTTGTGGTAAAGACACTTGGTATCCATATTTGGTATTCAATTCACCAAGGTTTGCTGTAACCTAAGAATTGACTAGTCCTGAGCAAACGGCTACAGGTAAAGACAAGTCAAATCCGTTTATAGTTGCTGATTTGCTAATAAATCAGATGGTTATCAATGTACCATGGTCTAATACACCTAAACATTGGCTACTCCAGTAGTGATGGCTATTGGTAAAGAGACATCAAATCCATTAATTTTCAATGATTCACCTCTCACAGGAGTTAACACACCTGGATGTGATGAGAATAGTATGAAACTTAAGTGATTTGATGTACATCTTGTCATAAGTAGCAGTCAAGTTCAAGTGAATGTTATGGTGACCAGTCAATATGTTTTGAAGAAGATTTCCTATTGCTGCTGGTTACTACATATTGTTGCTGCTAAGTCGCAGTCCTCAAGCCTGAGAAGTTCCAAGCTCTATCACATTGGAATCTTGCAGGTTAACCTAGTCAACCTCAAGATTAGGGGAGGATTGTTAGGATCTCTGGGAAATAAGAGTTTCATTGTTGCTGCCGATAGTGTTAAGCTGGTTCCTGCCGATAGCTTTGGTTCCTGCTGAAAGCTCATTGCTGCCGACAGTGTTATCTTGTTCCTACCGATAGTGTTGTTGCTGCGGATAGTATTGTTAGTTATCCGTATATTTAGAATGTTTGTTAAGATTTATTTTTAGAAGAGATCTCGTTTATCTCTTCACACGTTTTCTTGTAGAACGGGTTAGGGTTAGGCCATCTTGTTAGTATAAAAGATAAACCCGTCTATGTGTTTATACACACCTTTAACGTTTTTGATATTCAATAAACAATTCTTAGTTCATAGTTTGATCCATAGAGGATCATTGTCGTTTAGAGTTTTCTTCTTTATTATACTTGCTGTTTAGTTTCTGCATAAACGCTTGTATAGCATACAGAGGTTCTTGTTTATACCAAGCTCAATCAAGCTCGAAGTACTCGATCCTACAACCTTTGCTCTCCACTTCGGATGAAGTGCTCTAAGAAATCACTAAAACACATTAATAATCAGTTAGAAAAAGAAATACTAGAATTAAAAATTAAACTACATAACTTAGAAAAGGGAAAAGAAATTCTTGAATGTAAAACATGTCTAGAAACAAAAAATGAAAATGAAATGCTTAAGGAGGAAATTTGTAGGTTTAACAAATTCGAAAATAGTAGTAATTCTCTTAGGGAAATAATAAGTATTCAAAGAGTATCAAGTGATAAAACCGGATTAGGATTTAATTCAACTAAGGATTCAAATAGTCAAACTAAAAATGTAAAGTTTGAATGTGAAACTAGTGAGCAAAAACCTTTAGAGTCAAAACCTAAGTATATACTTATAAAAGATAGAAAAATACCCATAGCTAGTGATGAGGAAGTAAAAACCTTTTATAAACCATCCTTAAAAAAATGAAGTAAAATACTCTAAACCAAGGTTAAGGTCAAAAACACCTCCACCTAGAAGACCACCTAGTCCTCACCCTCGGCCTAAAACTCCTCAACCTAAAAGAAACCAAAATATACCAAACCGTCATAATAATAGTTACCCAATGTGGAATTACCCAAATCCACCAAGCTACAATCCTTGGGGAATACTTCCACCATATATGCATCCGAGTCAATTGCAAACCATGTTTGGGCCAAACAACTATGGACAAATGAGATCATGGGGACCAAGTGGCTAGATTGCATACTCATCGGGAAAGGCGTTTTCTCTTTCGTAATTGACTTTTATAAGTTAATACGCTTTGAAGAACTTGAAGACCACTTGTTGAAGACCAAAAGGTACGCCTCTCTTTCATGCTCACCATTATATGCGTAGATAAATGAACTAGCCTATTGCATGCCCCATTAATCTTTTATGCTTAGTATGTTAGTTAGTAGATTTTTCCTTATACATATATACACCTATACTACTATTTATAAATATATACGCACATAACCTAGATACGTCATTTGTTGACTATCTAGAACTAAAAGAAATTGTTCGTCCTCGAACCTTTTCTTCCCCCTTTGCCTCTTTTGAACTTTAACGTTCAACACGAAAATCTTCCGTGTCCACTGTCACATAACTCATGGTGATGAAGAGAAGTGAGTTAAGTGGATTAACGTAGAAGTAGCATTTTGACCGTCGAGTCAAGAAAACTATGGATGAAACAAACTCCCGTCACCGCCAGCACCTATTTCCGTCATTACCTCACCATTCCTCATAATCTACTTAACATCCCACACTTACACATAATACTAATATATATATATATATATATATATATATATATATATATATATATATATATATATATATATATATATATATATATATATATATATATATATACACACATTTCTTCCCAATCCTTAAACCTCCTGTCGACTTGACGTCTTGGGCATTTTGTCCAAAATTATCAAGATTAAGTTTATTAACAAAATGTTAATAAAATGTGTCAAGTATTCCTTCTTCGTGCCAATAAACGTATTTTGATATATTATAAATATATACATATAAATATTTTGCCGTCAGAAACAAAAATCAAGAAATTCAGAAATTTGGCAGGCGGCCCCCTTAATGTTTAAGGGGACCGGCTAGTAAACGGGGGCGGTCCCTTAATGTTTAAGGGGGCCGGCCTACTGTTGCTGCCAAAACGATTTTTCTCCTTGAAATCTTTGCCAAACACCCAATTTTTCAAACTCACTTCACTCCCACTCTGCTGTATACGAACTGCCATCACAAATCCATCATCAAATCACCTCTTCGAGTCAATTTCACAAAGGGCAAACATCTATACATCGATTAGCAACACGTTTAGTAAGTTTTTCTTTATACAATTCATCTAATTTCATTCAATTTTGAGTCTAATCTTAATTAGGTCTTTTGCTAAACTTTTCCAAACTTTAATTTTTATTGAAATTGAGTCTAAGAATGTTGTAATCAAATGCTCCCCATAGGATTAGAATGCTTAAACAACCTAGAAACTAAGTAATTAAAAAACCATTATGTCAAACTAATCACTCCTTTTCAAAACTAATCATATTGTTGAATTATGCCATAAACACATGTTAAAACTAATCACATTGGTTTGTTACAACTCACAAATCCTAAAAATATATTTTTCAAATCATAAAAAATGTTTTTGTTAAATATAAGAGAGTGTTTGGATTAGGAGCTAGAATAATCAAAATTTAATCAAATTAAGTTCATAACTACTTGTCAAGTTTACAAACATACAATTAGTTATTTTAAGTCATCAAGATACATAATTCATATGTATATTGAAATTTTACTAGTTATTTTCTTATTTAAAGGAGCGTTTGGCACAACATTTTGAAAGAAGTTTTTGAGTCAAAATCTAAGTTACTTAACATAAACACTCGTAAGAAATAGCTAGATATACAATCCAATGTTTGTCTAGTCACATTTCAAAGTAGCTTATGATGTATAAAAGAACGTTCGGATACTTTTGATTCCTTATCATAATATCCCTATAACTATTCTTTAACATCATAATACACACTTTAAGCGAGTTAAAAATTAAAACTAAGGAACATTGTAAACTAATTCTTAGGATTTATGTTTTAGAGTCGAAGTATGTTTACGTTCCACACAAGAAGCATATATAATATATGCATGTCATTTTCTTATTTTTTTGTTGCTATCTTGTATAGGTGAAAATGCCCAAAGTGACAGTTGGCGATGTCTCAAGATCAAAAGCATACATTCCTAAAGTCTCTTCCACTCCGGGCATGGCTCCCTCTGTTGCTTGTTTCTATCGTCCCATTGAGGATAGGAACATTCACGAAGGAAGAATTGTCCATCCTTCGTTCTATGAATCCGACTACATAGAACGTATGTTTTCCAACGTAAGTCTTGATTGTCTCTACAAAATTAATGAGCCAATCATTCCGCGCTTTGTCCTTGACTTCTATAGTCAAGTGGTATTGCAAACCGATCCCTTTGGCACCATCCTCATATCCTTCATGATTCAACACCAACTCATCACTCTTACTCTTGCTCAATTCGGATAAATTCTAGGAATTCCCTCCTCCGGTCAAGCTGTCTTCTCAAATGAGTGGGACCTTTCCTCTCTTGAGCTTAATCGACCTCAAATGGGTCCTTACTACTCCGAGATTCCATCTCCTGAAGAGATTCGTCAATATCTTGGGCTAGTTCGTGGTACGACTAGTCGAAAGATTAAGTCAAAAGATGTTGAAATCTCTGAAAACCAAATCCTTCTCAAAGATCTACGTCGCGACATGAAGAGTTGGGAAGAACTCATTCGTGAGAATGCGTTCGGTACCAGTGGTCACCGTGATCATGTCGCGGCAAGCATAGTCCACATGTTATATTGTATCGTTGCTGAACAACCGTACAATTTGGCATATCTCTTTGTCTACCGTATCATGTCCGCCAAAAACACTCACAATGCAAATCTACCATATGGTATGTTTCTCACTCGTCTCTATAATCATGTCATGATACACTATCCACATCTTCGGAGTCCCATTTATGAGTCTGTGCAACCGACCCTCAATCCACTTGCTCAAATCCGTACCCATCGCCCTCGTAGTGATAAGGGTAAATCTCGTAAGTCAGTCTCGTTTCCACCTCGTGGTTCCACGTCTCATCAAGGTGATGATGATGATGATGATGATGCGGAGGAAGGCACATCACGTGCTAGTACCCCATCACCAAGGACTTTCGTTGAAAATCTCCCGGATCTTGATTACACCGAATATCAAGTTCCTCCTCATGCCGACATGACAGACGAACTACTCTTCGAAAGGCAAACCGAGATGCTCAACTCACAATGGCAGATGCACCATGAAGTACGAGGCGGCTTCAAGTCCATCGGAAAGTCACTTGGAAAGTTATTTGGGAAAAAGAAGAAATAAACATATTTGATGATTGTTTAGTTGATTCTTACACTTATATGTTGTACTATTATATTGACACTTGCTTGCCATGCTTTTATCATGTTAGTTGATAAACTTATTAGAACCTAGCTACTAGTTTATTTAAAATTATATGACTATGTTTCTAATATAATTGTTTCATGATATTGTTTTAAATATGCAATTGATAATATTTAATCATTCTTGATATACATGATCCAAATGGAACTTGCTGCAAAGACACCCTAAAAAATAACCTTTTTCTGGAAATTTTTCAAATTTGGTCGCCTGGGAAATCACCAGATGGGCGGCCCCCTTAATTCCTTAGGCGGTCCCCTTAATTTTTAAGGGGGCCGCCCAACAATTAAGGGGACCGGCCATCTGGACAGTGAAATTTACTGTTTCCTTTTGCATCTTGTGACCACTTTTACCTAGCCCCAGCTACCATTACCCTTAATGCACGAACTGGACTTGGAATATTACCACAATATCTCCACAATTTGCCTAAATCAACCACTTTCTCACAATATAAAAACCCTCCTTACAATTACCTTTCACTTCATCAACCATCACCTTAATCAAACACCCATTGTCATCCACAATGCTATCACCTAAATCCTCCATCTCTAAGCCTTCAAGGAAACAAAGACTTGTTATCATACCACCAAAACAACCTTTCATTGACCTAACCCAAGATGACACCAAAACTCCATCACCACCACCTCAAAATTCATCCCCAAGTGCACCTAATGCACCATCAAAAACACCATCCACCCATGGAGCTTCATCTTCCTCCATTCCATCCACCTCCTCCAAAAATGACTACATCCACACTCACCTAACATCATCACCAAGAGCATCATCACCACCATCCACTCAAGAACCTTCATACACCCAACTTGCCATTTCCCTATCACCCATCACACCTCTTGATGCTCATTTTTCACCATCACCAACCCCACCACCATTCTTTCCTATACCTTGGGCAATGCTTGAAGCCCATGGTGATAATTGTCTTTGTTGCGTCCATAACCGGACCTTAATCTTTGGTCTTAGAGATGAGATACACTACATGTTTTCATCTCTTGAACACATGATTGCCAACCCACAACCACCACCTCCTCCACCTCCTTCACCCACTACACCACCACCACCTCCATTTTCACCCAACTAAGCATATGCAATGCTTAAAAATAATTTTTCAAACCCTTCTTGCAAGCAAGCTCCATGGAAGACCATGTACCTCTAAGATAATTATGTAGTTTCATTATTAGTGTTTTTTTTTTTTTTTTTTTTTTTTTTTTTTTTTTTTTTTATTTGTATGCTTGCATGATTCATGTTGTAATCTTTTGGTTGTGTATTTATACACAACACCTTTATTGAATGAATGATTTTATATGCTTGCTTATTGGTGTTATATATACTTGTGCTTCTAACATTTTTTTTGCAAGCATTCCATAGCTCGTTTCCTTGGTGCCCCCAAACGAGGGGGAGTACACATCAAGGGGGAGTTTTCGTCCCGACATATTTAACTCTAAAAATTGTCGGCTTAACCTTTTTGATTCTACAAAAAGGGGGAGAAATAGATGTAAACTCACTAAATACTTGTCTAAAAACTAATTTTTAGATTTAATGAGTTTAGATTTTGTAATCATCAAAAAGGGGGAGATTGTTGATATAAATAATGCCTAAACACGTTATTAATATTTTTCGATATCTCTACGTTTTGATAATCACAAAATGTAAAATCATTAATCGGAAAATTATGACGTAAACAAGTATTTAGTTGTAAATATCTATTTCTACAATTCAAATCACTTAAGGTATGAATGAACTAATGCTTAATGCATTATATGATCAAAGGAACATTTTCTTAATAACTAGATTTTTTATAAAACATCAAAAACATTTTATATATTTTTGAAAAATATTTTTGGCATTAAATAAAAATGTTTAATCTTTTATAAAAATATGAATTCAAATTTTTAACCAAAATCAGTTAAAATGTTCCAGAAAAACCTTCCCCACAAAAGGACAAAATTGGCCAACGGACAGAAGGGGCGGCCCCCTTAATTTTACTAGGCGGCCCCCTTAATTATTAAGGGGACCGCCCCCTATTTAAGGGGACCGCCCCCGCTCCAGTAGAGTTCCAGCTGTCCAATTTTTCTCCTATAAATACCAGTCTTCTCCTGGACTTTTACTCACCTTTTGCACACTAAAACTTTCTGTTCTAAATTCATTCTAAACATTGTAAATCCTTTGATCATATTTTCTTAAGCATTGGTTTCTAAGTGATCCAAGCTTCCACCACCAAAAGTGCAAAAGAAGAACTCTACTTCAAATAGTGAAGAAGTGTTATTACTTATCTCATTCAATTGTGTAGTTGTGTAAAGTGTTGTGTAGTTGTGATAAGTAGATCTAAGTGTAACTACGTAGTTGTGTTGTAAATTTGTTGTGAAGTAGTTGTGAATAAGTAGTCGTGAAGAAGAAGTCGTGAAGAAGAAGTCGTGAAGAAGTCGTGAAGCCGTTGTGAAGAAGTCGTGATTAAGTCGTGTAGAAGTTGTGTATAAGTTGTGAGATTGGTTCTAGCTACGATTAGAACTCGACATCTAGCTTTGTGTCGTTAAGCCGGTGTAAGCTAAAGTTGTGTAAGGTTTCTCCGCCATAAGGGAGTTTGTTGACATAGTGAAGAAAACTCTCGAGTAGGTGACTCGAGGAGTGAAGTAGGGCAAGGAAGGTGTCCTTGTAGCCGAACCACTATAAATCTCCGTGTTGTGGTTTGATCTTTCCATCTCTCTCTCTTAATTCATTACATTTACATTACTTGCATTACTTATATATATTTGTTTATATATGTTCATATTGATCAAGAGTTGAATTCACATAAGATAGAATCGAAGCTTTTAAAAAAAAATAAACAAAAGTTTTCATAAATTAAAAAGACGTAAAACTATTCAACCCCCCTTCTAGTTTTCCACAATTGGTATCAAGAGCCACGTCAAACAAGATTTTTAAAATTAACTGTATTTTAAAACTTGAAACGATCTATGGAATCTGAAAAATATTTAGAAGGGCAATCTATGCAAAGACCACCACTATTTGAAAGTGATGGATTTTTATATTGGAAAAATCGATTCGAAACTTATGTGAAGTCAAAAGATCTAGATCTTTGGCATGTTATTACTAATGGTGATTTTTTACCTATTCAACATAATCTTGAAACTAAAAAGGATGAAATTGTACCTTTTGAAAAACAAAGTGATGATTTAAAAAGAAAACTTTCTAAAAATAATGAGGCTAAAATGGTTATTTATAATGCGCTACCACGTAAAGAATACGAAAGATTCTTTATGTGCGAAACCGCAAAAGAAATTTGAAACTCTTTACTAATAACTCACCAAGGTAATAGTCAAGTCAAAGATAATAAAATAGATCTTCTTGTTCAACAATATGAACAATTCACGATTCCGGAAGAGGAATCAATTGATAATGCTTTTGCTAGGTTTAACACAATCATCACAAGTTTAAAGGCACTTGATGAGAGTTTTTCTAGTAAGAATTTTGTCAGGAAATTTCTTAGGGCTCTTCATCCAAAATGGCGGGCTAAAGTTACGGCGATTGAAGAATCAAAGAACTTGTCAACTCTTCAACTTGACGAGTTGATTGGTAACTTGAAAGTCTACGAAGCAATAATCAAGAAAGACTTCGAGATGGTCAAAGGAAAGAAAGAGCAAAGCAAATCAATCGCGTTGAAGGCTAGGAAAGCATCAAGTGACGAGGATAGCTCAACCTCCGAAAGTGATGATGAAGAATATGCCATGGCCGTAAGAGACTTCAAGAAGTTTTTCAAAAGACGAGGAAGATTCGTTAGACAACCATATGACGAAAGGAAAACACTCCAAAGAAACAAAGACGACAAAGGTAGCAAGAGCGAGAGGAAGTGTTTCAAATGCGGTGATCCAAATCATCTCATTGGAAGATGCCCTATGATGTCAAAGGAGCAAAACCAAAAGGCGTTCATTGGAGGAGCATGGAGTGACAGTGAAGAAGACGAGAAAGAAACCACAAAAGAAGAGAAGTGTCTCATGGCTAAGACATCAAGTGAGGTACGTTCCGAAACCGAATACTTTAGTGATGAAAATTTATCATTAGATGAAAAAGACCTAGATAAAGAATATAATAGGTTATGTATATTAGGCCAAAAAGTAATGACTAAAAATAAATCACTAAAACACATTAATAATCAGTTAGAAAAAGAAATACTAGAATTAAAAATTAAACTACATAACTTAGAAAAGGGAAAAGAAATTCTTGAATGTAAAACATGTCTAGAAACAAAAAATGAAAATGAAATGCTTAAGGAGGAAATTTGTAGGTTTAACAAATTCGAAAATAGTAGTAATTCTCTTAGGGAAATAATAAGTATTCAAAGAGTATCAAGTGATAAAACCGGATTAGGATTTAATTCAACTAAGGATTCAAATAGTCAAACTAAAAATGTAAAGTTTGAATGTGAAACTAGTGAGCAAAAACCTTTAGAGTCAAAACCTAAGTATATACTTATAAAAGATAGAAAAATACCCATAGCTAGTGATGAGGAAGTAAAAACCTTTTATAAACCATCCTTAAAAAATAAAGTAAAATACTTTAAACCAAGGTTAAGGTCAAAAACACCTCCACCTAGAAGACCACCTAGTCCTCACCCTCGGCCTAAAACTCCTCAACCTAAAAGAAACCAAAATATACCAAACCGTCATAATAATAGTTACCCAATGTGGAATTACCCAAATCCACCAAGCTACAATCCTTGGGGAATACTTCCACCATATATGCATCCGAGTCAATTGCAAACCATGTTTGGGCCAAACAACTATGGACAAATGAGATCATGGGGACCAAGTGGCTAGATTGCATTCTCATCTGGAAAGGCGTTTTCTCTTTCGTAATTGACTTTTATAAGTTAATACGCTTTGAAGAACTTGAAGACCACTTGTTGAAGACCAAAAGGTACGCCTCTCTTTCATGCTCACCATTATATGCATAGATAAATGAACTAGCCTATTGCATGCCCCATTAATCTTTTATGTTTAGTATGCTAGTTAGTAGATTTTTCCTTATACATATATATACCTATACTACTATTTATATATATACACATATATACATATAAATATATACGCACATAACCTAGATACGTCATTTGTTGACTATCTAGAACTAAAAGAAATTGTTCGTCCTCGAACCTTTTCTTCCCCCTTTGCCTCTTTTGAACTTTAACGTTCAACACAAAAATCTTCCGTGTCCACTGTCACATAACTCATGGTGATGAAGAGAAGTGAGTTAAGTGGATTAACGTAGAAGTAGCATTTTGACCGTCGAGTCAAGAAAACTATGGATGAAACAAACTCCCGTCACCGCCAGCACCTATTTCCGTCATTACCTCACCATTCCTCATAATCTACTTAACATCCCACACTTACACATAATACTAATATATATATATATATATATATATATATATATATATATATATATATATATATATATATATATATATATATATATATATACACACATTTCTTCCCAATCCTTAAACCTCCTGTCGACTTGACGTCTTGAGCATTTTGTCCAAAATTATCAAGATTAAGTTTATTAACAAAATGTTAATAAAATGTGTCAAGTATTCCTTCTTCGTGCCAATAAACGTATTTTTGATATATTATAAATATATACATATAAATATTTTGCCGTCAGAAACAAAAATCAAGAAATTCAGAAATTTGGCAGGCGGCCCCCTTAATGTTTAAGGGGACCGGCTAGTAAACGGGGGCGGTCCCCTTAATGTTTAAGGGGGCCGGCCTGCTGTTGCTGCCAAAACGATTTTTCTCCTTGAAATCTTTGCCAAACACCCCATTTTTCAAACTCACTTCACTCCCACTCTGCTGTATACGAACTGCCATCACAAATCCATCATCAAATCACCTCTTCGAGTCAATTTCACAAAGGGCAAACATCTATACATCGATTAGCAACACGTTTTGTAAGTTTTTCTTTATACAATTCATCTAATTTCATTCAATTTTGAGTCTAATCTTAATTAGGTCTTTTGATAAACTTTTCCAAACTTTAATTTTTATTGAAATTGAGTCTAAGAATGTTGTAATCAAATGCTCCCCATAGGATTAGAATGCTTAAACAACCTAGAAACTAAGTAATTAAAAAACCATTATGTCAAACTAATCACTCCTTTTCAAAACTAATCATATTGTTGAATTATGCCATAAACACATGTTAAAACTAATCACATTGGTTTGTTACAACTCACAAATCCTAAAAATATATTTTTCAAATCATAAAAAATGTTTTTGTTAAATATAAGAGAGTGTTTGGATTAGGAGCTAGAATAATCAAAATTTAATCAAATTAAGTTCATAACTACTTGTCAATTTTACAAACATACAATTAGTTGTTTTAAGTCATCAAGATACATAATTCATATGTATATTGAAATTTTACTAGTTATTTTCTTATTTAAAGGAGCGTTTGGCACAACATTTTGAAAGAAGTTTTTGAGTCAAAATCTAAGTTACTTAACATAAACACTCGTAAGAAATAGCTAGATATACAATCCAATGTTTGTCTAGTCACATTTCAAAGTAGCTTATGATGTATAAAAGAACGTTCGGATACTTTTGATTCCTTATCATAATATCCCTGTAACTATTCTTTAACATCATAATACACACTTTAAGCGAGTTAAAAATTAAAACTAAGGAACATTGTAAACTAATTCTTAGGATTTATGTTTTAGAGTCGAAGTATGTTTACGTTCCACACAAGAAGCATATATAATATATGCATGTCATTTTCTTATTTTTTTGTTGCTATCTTGTATAGGTGAAAATGCCCAAAGTGACAGTTGGCGATGTCTCAAGATCAAAAGCATACATTCCTAAAGTCTCTTCCACTTCGGGCATGGCTCCCTCTGTTGCTTGTTTCTATCGTCCCATTGAGGATAGGAACATTCACGAAGGAAGAATTGTCCATCCTTCGTTCTATGAATCCGACTACATAGAACGTATGTTTTCCAACGTAAGTCTTGATTGTCTCTACAAAATTAATGAGCCAATCATTCCGCGCTTTGTCCTTGACTTCTATAGTCAAGTGGTATTGCAAACCGATCCCTTTGGCACCATCCTCATATCCTTCATGATTCAACACCAACTCATCACTCTTACTCTTGCTCAATTCGGACAAATTCTAGGAATTCCCTCCTCCGGTCAAGCTGTCTTCTCAAATGAGTGGGACCTTTCCTCTCTTGAGCTTAATCGACCTCTCGATAAATGGGTCCTTATGGGTTTGTAATCACCCTCTACAATGATATACCATAGATCTATGTCCTTTGATTTCACATACGTCTCAAAGCGGTTTTTCCAATATATGAAACAATTTGGTTCAAATAGTGGTGGTCTTTGCATAGATTGCCCTTCTTTAAAACTTTCAAAATCCATTGATCGTTTTAAGTTATAAAATAAAATATATTTTGAAAATCTTGAGTAACGTAGCTCTGATGCCAATTGTGGAAAACTAGAAGGGGGTTGAATAGTTTTTACCCTTTTTTAAAGTTTAATTCACTTTGTGACTTATTGTGATTTCAAAGTAATTGCACATAAACAAGTAATATAAGTAAGTAAGTAGAGAAAAAACAATCAAACCACAACATGAAGATTTATATTGGCTCGGCTACAAGGACTCTCTTCTTTGCCCTACTCCACTCCTCGAGCCTCTAACTCGAGAGTTTTTCTTCACTAAGAAACCAACTCCCTTCTCGGCGGAGAAAACCTTAATACACGTTGCTTACACATTTTTTTGGTACAAAGCTAAATACCGAGTTCTACTTCAAGGAAGAACCAACCTGATGTCGCCTATACAATTACCGACACTAAGCTAGATGTCGAGTTCTTTACAAGGGTACAACTACTCCCGTTTACTCTATGTGTTTTGAGGTCTAAAACACTAAACGGACTTTACTGAATGAAAGGTAGAACAATGATGTGAAAACACTAACTAATCAATCAGTATCTAACTATCAAGACTTGCAACAGTGAGTTGAAGCTTGTTGATGCTTGATCTCTTTTGCTACAAAAAGGAAGATCACCAAGAATGAAATGAATGAATGATATGGGTTAGTAATGTATAAATGAATGAATGTATGATATATGCTATGTAAGTGATGAATGTGCCTGAATGATCAGCTTGCTATTTATAAGCAAAGCTGATTAACAGGGCACGGATTTGGCGGATCCAAATTCTGGGATCCGCCAGTTATGGTGTTTGGTTCCGCGGGAACCAGAAAGCTAAGATATTCCCATATCTTTCCATATCTTGCACAATCTTTCCATATCTTCCAAAGTTAACTCTTTAGCTTGAAGATCTATGCAAGATATCACCTAAATCCTCAAGATATCCTAAAGATACCAAAATGAGGTATGCCATGATGTCATGTTTAATATTTCTAATTTAAGAAATAAAAGTAAAACATGTAAATGTAAAATGTATATGTGCAATGTGAATCCTAGTGATCATGTAATGTATAAATGTGTTTTAAAAGACTTGTTACTATAAATGTAAAAGACTTTAACTTATATTTATGCTTTGCTAAAGATAAACCTTATTATTGTCATTAACAAAATAAAGCAAAGATCGTAAAATATAAATAACATTTTTAGGACGATATTTGTATTAACACAGTCCAAACAACAAATCCATGGTACGCTGATCTTGTTAACTTCTTAGTTACGAAAACGTTACCTGATGATTTGTCTAGAGCTTAACAAAACAAAATAAAAAGTGATGCTAAATACTATGTGTGGGATGACCCGTATCTTTGGAAACATTGTTCTGATTAAGTTATTCGAAGGTGTGTAATTCGAAGGTGCGTAAATGAAACTAAAATTCAATCTATTCTTGAATTTTGTCTTTCACATGTATGTGGGGGACACTTTGGTCCTAAAAGAACAGCCCGTAAGATACTAAAGTGTGGATTATTTTGGCCAAATATTTTTCATGATTCATATATGTTTTGTAAGTCATGTGAACGCTGCCAAAAAATGGGTAATTTAAGTCATAGAGATCAAATGCCCCTTACTTCTATAAATGTTTGTGAAATCTTTTATATATGGGGCCTTTTCCACCTTCTTTTGGCAATGTTTACATTCTTTTGGCCGTTGATTATGTTTCAAAGTGGGTGGAAGCTAAGGTCACAAAAACTAATGATGCTAAAGTTGTTGCAGATTTTGTCATGGCTAATATTTTTTCCAGGTTTGGCACACCTTGAGCAATAATCAGTGACCGTGGCACTCATTTTTGCAATCGGGTGATGGAGGCTTTGCTTAAGAAGTATAATGTGACTCATCGTGTTTCAACAGCCTACCACCCGCAAACAAACGGACAAGCTGAGGTGTCTAATAGAGAAATCAAGTCTATACTTGAGAAAACAGTCAACCCAAACCGAAAAGATTGGAGTGTTAAACTTGACAATGCATTGTGGGCATATCGCACAGCCTACAAGACACCTATAGTTGAAATCAAAAGTTTAAGTACTGATAAAATCTTTAAGGTTAATGGTCATCGCCTAAAGCCTTTTAATGAAGGATTTCAAGTGTGCAACATGGAGGAAATGGCTTTGCAACTTCCAATCTATGCAACTTGAGGCATACCTAAGTCTAGCCAAAGACGTAAAAGAAAGGCGCTGATTGGGAGGCAACCCAATGTTTTATGCTTTTAATTTTGTGTCTTTGCTTTAGTTTTAATTAAGTTTGCTTTTATTTCAGTAACTCATGGCTACTCATGGCTTCCTTAAGCTCATTGGAACCAAGACAAGGCTAAAGTATGTCAATCCTGTTCTGGTTGCATCTCAGTTTATGGAGAAAAAATGAAGAACATCTCACTTTAAAGCTCAAAATACAGGGAAGTTTCGCTTTATTGTTCGTATATTATATGCTCATAACTTCTTGCTAAATACATTGAGGACGATGTATGGTTTAAGGGTGGGGGAGTTTCACATTGATTTCTTCATTTTCCATCAAAATTCAAGAATAAGCCATCATAAATAAATATTTTTTTTAAAGAACAAAATACTCTTTTTCTGATGTTGTTGATTGTTTGCCATGAAAATTTAACTGAGTTTGAAAGGTCCGTGACACGATTGAGCTATAAATCTTTCAACTTACAGTTAACTAGTAGTCGTTTTTCTTGAAGATGATTGGGACTAGATTTGGTAAACCACAAACACAACCATGTGAGGTATTGAGCCTTTTTGACTGTTATATCAATATCAGTCGTTTTCTTTCATTCATGAGTGTTATTCTTTCATTGATTTGGTCATCTAGAACTTGCATTGGTTCTTTTTGAGACAACATTGAATGCATATGCATGAAAATGATGATGGCATTTAGGTTCAACCATACACTAGCCAAACAAAAATAAAAACTACAACCAGTGACAATATTTCCCATTAGTGAACCACTTTGAGCCTACAATAACCCTTAATTCTTGCAACCCTCATCATGAACCTGAGCCTAACTTATCTATTATTCTTAACCCAAGAAGTTGACAGAGCATATATGTGATTACGGGCAAAACAAGATATAAAGAAAATGAGTGTGGGGGTGCATAATTTGGTTGAGGCATAACTTTTGGAGCTGTTATGTAAAGTGTAGTCTGAAGTTCTTGTTTTAGTTTGTATAAAAAATATATATATAAAAAAAAAAAAAAAAAAAAAAAAAAAAAAAAAAAAAGGTGTTGGAATGTAGAAGTTCTTAGAGCTGATATTTAAGTTTGTACATACATTACTGTTGCCAAAAAAAATGATCAATGTTGAGATGTTGAGTTGTTGAAATTGTTGTTGAAATTTTAGGCTAATTGAATGATGTTGTTGACTCGAGAGAATTGCACTGATCACAGTTTGTGTAACCTTATAAAAGCTTTTCCTGAAACTGAGAATAGGATACATATCTAAGGTTCAAGGAGTTGCAGAAGTTAAGATTATCAGTCCATGCCTGCTACAACTCTGCTCACAAACCTACAATAAAGTAGTCCATCTGGTTCATGTTATATATACTTCTAAGTAGTGGAGAATGAGAACTTGTGCAAGCTTATGGTATGTTATTTCTTTGAAATGAATTTGAGTGAAACACATAACCACTAAATACTTGAGAGGTGAGCATAACTACTTATGAGAGATTCCATATTTAGTTCCTTTCATTTTCAAGTAAAAATGTTCTCAAAGTTGCTGTAAGTTGCTTAAGTACAGTAGTTCATGACCTGTTATGTATCCGAATAGCTTGGTTACATTTCTGTGGTAAACTTAATCTCGTCGGATTAATTGTTTTTGTATTGCTCGAGGATGAGCAAAAGCTAAGTGTGGAGGAATTTGTTAAGTGCGTAATATACCTATTATTCATACTTATTCCTTAATGATTTATAATAGACATGGCCTTAAATGATGGATTATAATTGTATTTTATGTTTAATGAGGCAAATCAGATAATGGTACATCTTTATGTGTTAAGGTTGGTTTCTAAAAGACTAAAATACCTCACAAACTTATGTGTTCTTGTAGGTATAAAATATGAGGCCTAATTTGACAAGAGTTTGAAAGTTAGAGGATTTCATTGTACAAGTACCCAAAGTAAGACACAAGATTAGATCATGGGTCTCATTGAGGCAAGAAGGAGGGAACGATTCTTCAGGGTGTCATGAGAGATCGTGGCATCAGTTGACGACAGTTACACAAATACTGAGAACACGACACCAACACAGAAACACAATTGAAGATAGAAGATGAAGGGCTCATCATCCGTAGTTGTGATTTCTTCCTCTTGTCACGAGTAGCTAATTTATTTACTTTCTAGTTGAAGGATTTTCTATATTTATGAATCCAATTAGGTTTTGAGACTTGTTAATTTCCTGAATTCAGAACTTTAGAATATTTGCATATTCTCAGTAATGTTCGAACTTATTTTGATTAGTTGAATATCAATCTTTGTTATTTGATTATCGAAATTAGTCTTTGCTATTTTGAAGTTTAATTCCGTAATTGCTTGAATGTTCTAATATTTGTAGCAGTTAACAATATTGATTATGGTCAAGTTTTCAATTATTGTTAAGGGAATGTGTAATCTAGTTTAGATGAACTGAGCTTATGCGTTTATCAATTAGAATTGGTGGTTTCTCTAAGGCCTAATGCTATCGAAAATTAAGTCTTAAGAGCTTGTTTAAGACTAGTTGTTTGATAAGAGAAATAATCAAAGAGCTTGTTTTGTTTATCGACACATTAAGGAGAGGCAGGTTATTAGAGCTCGTTAATAACCATAACCAATTTATTCTTAAGTTTCTGAAACGTTTTAATTTCGATGATTAACCATGGATTCATACGTAGATAGTACCTTTGACTAGATCATATATTTCGTGTCAACCTATACTCTTTCTAGTGCTTAGTTTAATCGGTCATCTTATTTTATTTTCTTGCTATTATTTGTCAAAATCAAAACCCCCTATTAACTTGTTTGGTTATTTAAGAATTATCTAATCCAATCTCTGTGGATTCGACCCTACTTGTTGCTAACTACAAATAATAGAAGTAGGATTTATTTTTGTTGGATTCGACACCCATCAGTAAGTATCCGCACCGGAATTTTCGAAGAAGATTTCGTATGAGCCTGAAACTATTTCTAGAAATAGTCGAAGGTATTGAATCTTATACATTCGATTTTCTTCCAGATCATTTTAAATTCTTTAGCCAATCGCCCGATGCTACGGGTCGAATGAGTATAAGATTTCTTATGAAGTGTACATCTGCCATACGCCAATTGGCATATGGCACCGCACCCGATCCGTTTGATGAATATTTGCAAATGGGTAAGCATACTTCACGTGATTGTCTTGATAATTTTAACAAGTGCGTTATTGATTTGTTTTATGCCAGAGTATTTAAGAAAACCAACATGGTCCGACATTCAAAGTATTTATGAAAGACATGAGGGGTGGCATGGTTTTCCGGGAATGCTTGGTAGCCTTGATTGCATGCATTGGGTGTGGAAAAATTGTCTGATGGCTTGGCAAGAGAAA
Source organism: Artemisia tridentata subsp. tridentata (assembly GCA_021014915.2). NCBI lineage: Eukaryota > Viridiplantae > Streptophyta > Magnoliopsida > Asterales > Asteraceae > Artemisia > Artemisia tridentata. Next base: position 246,097,691 of record CP139509.1, on the reverse strand, counting down.
TTTGGTAGGGGTGATAAAAAATACCTAACAATAATGCTTGAAGCTGTTGCTTCGCAAGATTTATGGATTTGGCATGCATTTTTCGGGGTGGCGGGGGCGAATAACGATATTAATGTTTTAGATAACTCTCCGTTATTCGACAACATTCTTGATGACGTCGCCCCTGTAGCACCTTATATGGTAAATGGAACCAGGTATGAACAGGGATATTACTTAGCTAGCAGAATTTACCCACAGTGGGCAACTTTAGTCAAATTCTTCTCGGCAACAACTGACGATAAACATGTTTATTTTAAAAAGAAACAAGAAAGTGCACGAAAGGATGTCGAATGTGCTTTTGGTGTGCTTCAAGGACGTTGAGGCATACTACAACAAACGGCACGTCAAATGGAAGTTGTCAAGATATGTAGAATCATGTATTTTTACATTATTTTGCATAATATGATTTTAAAAGATCAAAAGTTTGCACTACGCGAGTATGGCGAAATGTGGGTGGATCTGTCACCACGTATGAGGAAAGACAGGTGGGTCGAAAGATGTGAAGTCCAACGTCGAAAGGCAAAAGAAATACGCGACAGATAAATGCATACTCCACTCCAACTAGACCTTATGGAGCATCTTTGGCAGAAACATCTTCAACGACAACAACATCAAGATTCCGAATACTATGAATAAGTATTTGTTTCCTTTTTTTTTTTTTTTTTTTCGTTGTATTTTTTTTATTCATATTGTAATGTTTAATATTTAATGTTATATGGTTTATTAAATGAAGTATTTGTTTTAGTTTAGGGGTTGAATTTGAAAATAGTTGAGTTAAAGTTGAGTTATGATAAAGGGTGTTTTTTTTTAGTTAAGGTGAAAAAGTTAAACCTGATGTAACGCTGACGTGTCACTGGGTGAAAGTTTAACCTTAAGTTATGACACCCTATGCTCTTAGAGAACATAATCATCATTCTAGGACTAATTTGTAGAAAGGATTGTATTCATAGGGTACCATGTTGACATTTAAAACTTGATACCTTATGCAATGGAACATTAGATGAAACTATCAACCTAAAGGTCTGAATTTGCTTTCTCACGAAACTGAAACCTTGAATAATGTTTATATGGAGTAAATAACAAGGCAAATTTAAACTATGCAAGATTTAATGAACATGATAATACTATAAGTTCAATGTAGGGACTGTTTCGCCATATTTAGAAACTTCAATGTTTGGTGAACCACAATGCGTTTATTTTGTCAAGCTGCCTATTAGTGTTATTTAAGAATAATTATATAAATATAACATTGAGCAGGATTAAATAGCCCATTTCTTTTCTGGACCCCGGTCCATGCCTGACCCGTGTTATAACACGGGTATCCGCCCTGTTGACTGTCACTCACATTCCGCCTTATTTTTTAAGCTCCGAACCGCTGTTACTCCGGTACCGATACCCGATGGCTGTCTGCTTTACTCCGACCCGTCCGCCCCCAGCTACAGTTGTCTGTGAGGGGGTTAACAGGAGATGCAATAGTAACGTGATTTTTTTATTAGTTTTGTGGCTGTTATTGCGCCATTTGTTGCTTGCTACAATTTTTACTTAATTAAACCCACAGTATGGGATCTAAACTAATCTGGAAGAACCTTTTCGTCGATCAACAAGATAGGTCATCTTCTACATTAGAGGTTTTTTTTCCCCTTTTTTTTTATCCCTTTTGCTATAGTCATCTCTCATTTAATTTCAATTGGATTTACTGTATTTATTATTTTAGAAATTTATTAGGGGTTTCATTTAATAGCATTTGGTGTATTTATTTCATACCTCATTTAGAATTATTGGTTTAGGATTGGTAAATTAGAACTTTAGGAATTTATTAGGGGTTTCATTTAATAGGATTTGATGTATTTATTTCATACCTCATTTAATTTCTGCTGTCGTTGTTGTGATGAAATTTTTTGCCTTTTCACGTTATTTATTTTTTCCACCACCTTCTGATTTTTTATTTTTTATTTTTTTTCTCCTTTTTTTTTCCTTGCTCATTTTTTCCCTCTCTTTTTTCCTTCTCTTTGCATATTATATATTATTTGAAAATGTTTTTATTGCTCATAATAAATAAATACAAAGTATTAGTGATTGTTCTTTGATTAAGTTTCTTGGTTTGGCTCATTGGTTTTCGTCTTGCTTATTGTAACTATAACTATATAATATTTAGCAAAATTCATTTATCCTATTGAGACTGTTGATTGTCACTCACACTTTGTAAAACAAAATGTAAAAATTCCTCTTAAAAATATCGCCGCTGGAATGCCTAAAAATCGAAAAGCAATAAATCCCACCACTATATGTGGCTATGCAAATAATGAAATTGAAGACGGCATTACTGATGACACTACTCACCTTGCATCAGCCTTTGGTTCATCCAATGGTTAGTCCATTATTATTCATATTCTATATGCTTTTGCTTTCTCCTTTTCATGACATGGTCATTCCAGTTTGCTACTCATTTCAATGCAGGCAATTTGTCTATCAAAGACCATCAGCTTCGGACTGATAAAATGGTTGGTGTAAGCCAGTCGTATCTACCATCACAATTTTTTTTAACTGCTGAACACCTAAATAGTGGTGCCAATGAATTTTTTAGTAATATGCCTGAAGGTAACGTTATACATTTTATTGCAAAGAAGTTTTGGTTTTGCTATATGAAACATATCCTTCAGTTGATGTATGTTTTATTGTTATTGATAGGAGGCATTCCATTATTTGTTGACAACAATAAAGACATTCATCTGACTGTAAATCAAGGTGGTTATTCTACAATAGAAGAAAATGCTGGTACATACTCTGAAATGATGCCTTTATCTATTGTTTTACATTTTAAGAGAATGTTAAAATTGCTTTTTTTTTTTTTTTAACAGCAGGAATGCATGCGCAACCACGGCGTCAATCACCTTTTATAAATAATAATAAACAATCAAAAAAAAAGAAACAGAGGAAATATTGAAGCACCTGTGAGGGATGTGCGACCACGATGTTTACCACATGATGATATCAATCATATATATTAGTTTTTGCTTCATCTGCCGGTTAGTTCATTATTCATGTTCTGTATCATTTTCGTTCTGTTTTTTATAACATAGGCAACTCATTTTAGTAATTGTTTTAATGAATTTTCTATAGATAAGTTTCATTCAGATCAATTTAACAATGCAAACCGTAACATTACCATGGATGAAACAGCTGATGTTAACCATTTGGCTACACAATTATCCAATATCTTTAGTGGTCATCGGCTTACGCGAGGTAATTTAACCAACTTAAATTGGTTTAACAAAGCTTTTATTTTTATAGTTATAAAGAGTATTGAAATTCCTTATGTTTATGGAAATTTTTAAAAATTCACCAACAGGTGCACAAAAAAATCAATAACGATGTCAGAAATGAAGGCCACAGTATGATAAGCACAACTGATATTCCTGTTGCGAATGCCAATTTTCAAAGTGCTTCAATAAAACATGCATCAATAGCACAAAACAATCCGGTTGAAGATCAAATTGCTGGCTGTAGAGTGGCATCACACCTTCGCACTGGTACCTTCACCAACCTGTGTTTTCTATTACAAAATAGTTTATGTGTTGTGTACATGAATAATTGCTTTTTCTTCACAACAGAAACAACCACACATAATAGAGGAAACAGTGAAGCAAATATAGACGATATGCGAAACTATTGTTTAGCCAGTGATTTACAAGGTGGTTCAGATAATGTGATGTATATTCCTGATGAAGAACGACCTTCGCTTACACACAGAGGTAAAAAATAGGGATAATTACTAATTTAGACCAAACACCAAATGGTCTATACCATACCCCGGGTTGCCCAAAAAATGTCCCCGGTTGCCCAAAAAATGTCCCCAGTTGCCCAAAAAATACACTGAAAATCCTTTAGTTGCCCAAAAAATTGTCGGTTGCCCTGGGCAACAAAATTATTTTCGGATTTCGGGGTAGATAGGGAACCGCCCATTTGTGTTTGGTCTACTTTTAGAATTATCCCTAAAATATATATATATATATATATAGAAAAAAAAAATCCATTTTCATACTCCTTTTAAAAAAGAACCTGTTAATTTATGCGTTATTCTAACTTTGTCACAGGACAGCTTCGACATAATGACGCCAAATCAGCTAATATAAATAATAACACCTGTTTACAACAAACAAACAAAAAAAAAAGGACAAAGATACGAGCCGAGTAAAAGAGATGCACGACAACGCACTGTCATAGTTAATTGCTTTTGCCTTTTTGAACAATTTACATTGTAATTAAATAACTTTATCTTGATGTTTGTATTCAAACCTATGTTTAAACATATGCAGATACACCACCCGTTTACAACGATTTAGGAGACTGCAACCAGCGGTGCCGACATTGTAATACTACATTTTGGTATGAGGAACGTCTTAAAGGGCATAATTCACCAAATGGTCGGGCTGAATATCATTTATGCTGCGGAGGTGGTAAAATTTATATGGAACCAGAGCCGGATCCACCTGCATATATTAAAAAGCTTCTTGCAGACAGTTCTTTTATGCAGAATATAAGAGCTTACAATCAAATGTTTGCCATGACTTCATTTGGTGCCAAAATTGACAACACAATAAACCAAGGAAGATGGCCATATGTTTTCAAAGTTTTTGGTCAAATATACCACTGGATAGGTTCGCTATGTCCTGATGATGATCATGCACCATGTTTTTTGCAATTATATATCTATGATACACAAAATGAAGTGAAAAATAGGATGAACCATTTCCAAGATTCCGACAGAGCTGCATTAGATCTAGAGATTGTACAAGGACTCACTGAGTTTTTATGTAAAACCCAAAAATTTGCATAACTTGAAATGACCAAAATACCCCTCTAATTTTAAAATTTTAAGAATATATAAAATCCTCTAAGTAATATTATTTGAACCTAACCTAAATTAATTAAAATCCTAAATTACCTAATAATTTAAGATAATTAAACTTTATATTATAACAAAAGAATCACAAAATAAATGTTCCCTAAAAGGAAAAGATATGCATTAAGTTAAATGATATCCCAATCCCACTAAAATTGGTCCTCCCTTATTTATCCTAATCCCGAAAAGTCGGTCCTCAATAATTCAATAAATACCGATCTTATATTTTTCTTTCACTTCACACAAAAACCTTAAAAACTCCAAAAGTGTCGACTTTCTGTTCCTTGTTGCTGCTGCTTTTCAAATCGTTCTGCTGCTGCTGTTTCTTGTTGTTGCTGCTGTTCATCCTTGATCAGGCAGCAAAGGGGTCCTCTTGTGTGCTCTTCTTAGTGATTGTGTACAATGGAGTTTTGGATTCAACGTTACTCTGTTGATTCTTGTGGTTGTCTCGTACATGTGCTCTCGTTTATGTCTCAATCCAATACTCGACTAAAGTTATTCCCAAAATCTTATGTCGCATGTACACATGAAAAACATTATACGAAAACCTGTTGTAGCAAGATAATTATAAGTAAACATATAAAAGATTACATATATGTTATAGTTAAAAGCATGGAACCATACCTACGATATATATGATACGTGTATATATAAGAGACCTAATCAAATCTTTAATAATGAGGGGCGATTGGTTCGAGTTAAAAGCAAGTTATATAAATATGGGTGTCTATTGTTGTGTCTTAAAAGGGGTCTGATGGGTAACTTTATGAGGGTTTATGTATGCGGTAAGGCTGATAATACAAGGGTCGATATACTGTGTAATGGGTCGAATAAAAAGGTTGTCATAATGCTAGATTTTATGTGTCAATATGATGTGTTCATGATTGTCAAATAAGTTGAGTACGTAGGGTTTTCTGGCTGAGCGTTGGGTCGATCCAGGAGGGAATAAAAAGCAGTCGTTGTGTTGGTTAAGGTTGAGTTGTGGTGTGATTTTATGTGGACGGTTGATTGTGTCGAATGGATGGAGAAATAGGTGCAAAGAGGTATGACTTTGTGTACGTTAAAAGGATCGAGTCAAGGGTTTATACAAAGGGTTTTAAACACAAGAGGATATGGTCGAATATGAGTAAAAGTTAGGCTGTTTTGGTTGATGTGTCGAGTCCAATCAGGGGTGAGTTTATGTGGTCTGATATTGCATGTGGTGCAAGTAAATGTGATGTAGGTTGTGGGCAGTATGGGCTAGAATGGAGATGTGGGGTGCATGTGTTTTAAAATCAAGAAAACATAGACTGACAAGGAGGCGTGGGTACATTTTTTTAGCGTCAAATAAAGATGGTTTGTCAAGTTGAATTGTTTTTTGAGTACGTCAAGTCCCTGAATTAGAATTTTAATGTATGAAATATTAATGAAGTATGCAATATAAGAAAATTGGGGTATGATTAGGTAATTTACACCTTAGACCTTAAACTAATTAAACTGGTCTTAATAACCCCTAAAATATAATGTTGGTTATACAATCCCTTAAGTTTACACAAGTGTCATATATAACCCTAAACTAAAATATTGATCATATTAAGTATAAAAGATATTTAGTGGGCATTTTAACCCTAACGTTATTAAATCGAGAAACTTGTTAAAATAGAAAGCCTCTAAATATACAAAGTTACTAAAAATAGAAGGTTACTAAAAGAGGAAAGTTACTAAAAATGGGAAGCCGACTAAAATGAGTAATCCGACTTAAAGTAAGTTATTAATAAGACGATCATGAATTCGTGTAGATTCGCTGAAGATGGAGTTTGTTTCCGATCTTATGTTCTATAGTGTTTCACTTACGATCTAAGGTACAGATACTCTGCCCTTTTTTCAGTAAGGGTGTCTTATTCCCTTGATTTTGACTTTGAATTCTGATTTGTTTAAGATTCCCGAAGCCATTGCTATGTACTCTTTTGTTGTTAACCTTTGCCATGATCCTTTGCTTTGTAAACCTTCATCTGATAAACTCTGATTTGGACCTTTGATATTACTTCTGAAATATTTGATTATGAACCATCTGTTATGAACCATCTGTTATGGACCTTTGGATATGACATTCTGATTTGATTTGATATCTGACTCTTAGTTTGATACCCGAGCCAAAATTTGTGACCCTAGCCATGAAGGTAACATGGCCATGTCATTGATGCACCAATGGCATGACTCTAGTGTGGTTGAGTGATGTTCCACACCGTCCCTTATCTGTTATCTGTTATGAGCTCAAGTATATATATGGCCACGATTTATCTGCAGGGGCGTATGGATGCATCCTAGATCTGTTTTGTTTAGTGGATTATCTATATATGATTATTATTGTCTGGTGATTGGTACTGTGTGCAATACATGCCCTTCACATATATCTGGGAGCTGATCACTCCAATTTGAAGAATGAGGATACCCCTCATATTATCTGATTATCTGAGAGGTCTCCCCTCTATATGATTATGAAGATATGGTTACTACATTTGATTTGTCTGGGCTCGTGGTGGATTACTATCCTATCCTATTCCTTATACTTTCTCATTGTTATACCTTATGATATTTCCCCATTGCACCATATCTTATTTCTGTTTCGTTATCATTACTTTGTTTATGTATCTGTTCACTGAGCTCTCGTAGCTCAGCCGCATTTCTTTTCCTGCGGCAGGTTTTAGTAGGAAGCTGGGAATGAGTGGAGAATACCTTGGACTTAGAAGACCTTGATAGTCATCTGGATTAGAGTTGATTAGAAGTTATTATGTTTTAGAATTAGTATTTATCGGAAGTTTCATTTGTAACCTTGTAATTTCAGTATTTCATTCGTAACCTTTGATATTTCTTGTATTACTATAGATGTATGCTTTGTTTTGATCTGATATGAAACCATTATCGTGACATCTTAACCCTTGCTGGGTTGGGGTGTTACATTTTAGATACTCATAATGAGTTGGTCCAACTATTCAAAACTGCAAGAGATAAATGCGCAGAAGCTGATGTACCTGAATTCAAAGTTAGACTTTACAATACTCAAGGTGCACGAAATTATGAGCTGCCTACATCTAATAGCTTGGGAGCCATAGTGTTTGATAGTGGTCCAACAACGAAACCAGATTTTGATTTTATTATTGAACAAAGAGGTGGACCAGCAAAAAGGATAAACAAGCTTCATCAATCATACATGTGATTGCAGTTTCCACTCATTTTCATTTATGGCCAACCAGGATTTCATACAAAGTTGAAGTTAAAGTCTTCAGACCCAAACGACAAGGAAAGGCGAGTTTCGATGAACGCATTTTACACCTACCAGTTGCATCCTAAGCATGACCAATACAATCTACTCTTCCAAACAGGGCGCCTTTTCCAGCAGTATGTAGTTGCTGTTTATTGCTGTATAGAGCATAATAGAATGGATTTCTTTAGAACACATCAAAATGACATTCGAGGAGAATATTTGTCAGGCCTATATGATGCAATTTCAAAAGGTGATCGTGACGGCTCAGAAGTGGGTTCAAGAATTATTTTGCCTTCTTCATTTACTGGAGGTCCAAGATATATGTACAGCCACTACTTGGATGCACTAGCAATATGTCGTGTCCTTGGTAATCCGCAGTTCTTCATAACATTCACATGTAATGTTAATTGGCCTGAAATTCAAAGATACATGGCAGTATTTCCGCATTTGAACGCAGCGGACAGAGCTGTAGGGTATTCACAATACATGAAACACTAGATTGAGGCTAGTTTGGATCGAATATGTAAGAATTCTAGAGAGAAGTATGAGAGTTTTGGGAGCCTTTTAGAGAGAGAAAGAAACTAGTAATCTATTAGCTTGAAAGGTCCAACCCTTCCCATGTGTGGGAAGGGGTATATATACTACTACATATTATGTCCCTAGTGGACTGTGGAGCGAGCTGACAGAGGGTAAAGACCCGACCCACTCCACAATACTAATTAATAACTAAACTACTAATAATATTACTGATAATCCTACTAGCTATGATGATCTAATAAGTACTCGGGGTGACCGAGTCTTCTGCTGAATATTCATATTCCTAACAATCTCCCCCTAAGGGAGGTCACCCCAGAAGTAATGTTCTGAATTTCAGCACTTCTTCCTTGGATCTTGACATCATAGCTCGTACTCATTGAATCTTAAATGTCATAGATTGTTGTGAAAACATCAGTGATCTGAAGATGACTTCTCTTTTGTCTTGGATGAACTTTGAGTAATCTGTGAACGTATCATCCCACTTGAGTCTCCAAGTCATCTTTCTGTAGTAATACTCCATGTGATGAAATATACTTAGAGCCGACATGCTCACACGATATGGGGTCATGATCTTTAGCATCAGAGTTAGCAGAAGCTGTGTTGAAGGTCTTTTAGGTCGATCATGACTTCTTTGATGATGATGTGGTGTGAACATGTGGTGATGGATTGGCATCTTTTCTGCAACCAGCTACAACAGCAACCAGCTACAGCGTTCCACAGCAACAACCGCCAGATATTCCTGCATACGACAGTTAGCAATAATTCGACCGGTACTAACAAGTTTGGACTTCGAGATAGTCAACAGCATAGTGTGAAGACTCTCTCTAATCCTTACTAAGACCGTTCCTAATCGAAAACCCACAGAGGGCTTTTTAAGATTTTACCGTAGTAAATCAACGATTAGGTGAGTCGCTGGAGATCACTCCACGACTGTAGACCGGTTGAAACCGCCGCGACCACTAAGCGTAATCCACGAGGAATTACCGAAGTGACCTGCTTTCAGGGCTGCTTGATGTTGACCCTGGCAGGAATTTCCATTCAATCATTGAGAATTACATAAGTGAATTCCCTCATAAATGTTCTGGCAGATTGCTAAGATCTGCGTAGGACTCATGAGATTACAACCGGTGTCCTTAATGTTGAACAACCAGTGTAGAAATAATTCGTGTCCCTATGAGATCTTATTATGTATCTCGGGGCTCTAGACTCGATAGTGCGTTTTGATTTAGTGAGCGGAGGCTGGAGAGAACTGCCACCTATTCAATATCATCTAACTCGTAGTGAGAGAGACGATAGGAATGTATTGAACTCCGTGACAATTGAAACAAGAATCCTTTGAGGGACCTTGAGTGGCTAGGGAGGGTTGTGCAGCGTATCACAGGGTCCATGATACTTTGTCTTCAATGCCAGCAATCAACTAAGTGATTCTGACAGCATATGTATTGACCCGGTTTCTGCCTAAGTTGTAAGGAGGGCTATTTCTTTTCACCCTTTCTCTTTACAATTCTTTTTCATTCTTCAACCCCTTCAGTGCTTACCGAGACTTCATAACTAACACCTTGTTGGGTTTGTTCCAGTGTCAGCTCCATCTCAGTCGGCACTCTTCCCTCAATCACTTTTCTCCTTTTTAATCATACCTAAGGACTTCTACACTAACTAGTGGATTATCCCTGGGTAGATCCCTCCGGCTCTGGCGGGATCATGGGAATTTTGAACCTAACCTAACCATCCTTATAACTCCATGCGTTAATTAAAATGGTCGGTCTTTGATATTCATCCATGATTGCCAAACCAAATCCTTGAAAAATCTCTCAAAGTGTTCATGATTTTTTAAAACACATTTTTGCAGACACTTGAGAGTTTTATATTTTTCAAATGCTCCCCCTCAACATGTGCTCGAGTGATAGTTTTATAAATTTGCACATGTTAGGTAGAGCTCGCACTTTTTGAATTGATCTACTTTCAGTGAACAAGACCGATTCGAGACACGCTTACATCACTAGTTAGACTAGCTTGAAATTATTACCCGGCCTGGTCAAGTCCACAGAAAGTTTCTCGAAATGGTACACTCTACTCAGATTCATCTTTTTCGAGACACGCTTACATCACTGGTTAGACCAGCTTGAAATTATTACCCGGCCAAGACGAATCCTTTCGATTGATGACAAGTTTCGTCAATTCATTGGTTAATTCTGAGTCACGGTCACATGAGATGCCAACTCCTTTGTTTTGTTAAAACCATTTGCTCCCCCTCAATATGTGCATTGATATAAGAAAGATTTTCACACATATGGAAGAGCTTGAGTATATGACCAAAACATTTTGCTCCCCCTCAATATGTGCCTTGATATACAAAATGGTTTAGCGCATACGGGAGAGCCTACATTAACTTCCAAATCATCACATTTTATCAGAATTTCCTATTTAAATCACATTCTCTCCCCCGATCAAAAATTTCAAACCATTTGAGATTTGTGATCCCAATTGATTTAAATACATTTAGAAAAATTTGGGAGAAAATGTGGCAGGTTTAAATGTATTCTGATTTTGGAGCATACTATGCTCCCCTTGAAACAACGAGAGAGTGTCACTGCTGATGTTTGCACAAATATGGCAAGGTGTCGGAAATTTGAACAAATATGCTCCCCCTCAATTAATGACCCGTTTTCCATTAAAAGAGCTGTAGTCATTCAATTGAGCGACGGACATTTGTGAAAATTTAGTTCATTTTACCACCTTGTGTAACATCAAGACTCTCTTGAGAGATCTAACAAGATAGAGAATCTTGATGAAAAGAAGACTTCTCTTCTTATATACGAAGTGATGCACTGAAACGTACATCAAGTCGGAGAAACATGGATATAAAGTAATCCATGCCCAGGTGAACATCACCCGGTTGGAGGAACAGCTGTCTTTTTGGCGACATGCTTTCCCCATTGTATAGCACAGGTTGCAGTATGAAGTAACTGCAAGCCATTAAGACATGTTTTAACTGATTAGTATAACTTCTGCTCGAGCTTCATTTAAGAATCCGTGCCATTGTTGAATGACATTTCTAGATCCGTAAATGTTATCGATAAACAGAAGACATGCCTAGGTAGGACTATTTTTGGTATTTTCTGATTTTTCGATTTTTATGGTTTTTTATAGATTTTATATTTTTGTATTTTTCTTTTTGATTTAATGTATATACAACTATGTACAAGGATATAAGAAGACAATCCTTTACTCCTCCTTTTCTTCCTGAAGACACTTGAGGGTTTCAGGAGTCATGCTTTTCATGCCAAGGCGTGGGAGAATAAACTGAAACCTTTCTCTTGGGAGGGCCTTGGTAAAGATGTCAGCTAACTGAAACTCTGTCCTCACGAAGTATAGTTCCACAATTCCTTTTTCCACTTGTTCCCTGATGAAGTGATGCCTGATGTCGATGTGTTTTGACCTGGAGTGCTGAACATTGTTACAACAAAGGGCAATGGCGCTTTTGTTGTCACAATATAGGGGAATTTTGTTGTATGAGAATCCATAGTCCGAAAGCTGTGACCGCATCCAAAGGATTTGAGCACAGAAAGCAGACATAGCAATGTACTCAGCTTCAGTAGATGATATGGAAGTACTCATCTGCTTCTTAGAAGACCAACTAACCAACTTTTCCCCTAAAAACTGAGCTCCTCCCGAAGTACTTCGACGAGTGTCTTGACATCCCGCATGATCAGCATCTGCGTAAGCCGTTAACTCCATTGCAGTGTCCTTAGGATACCAGAGACCCATATGAACTGTGCCTTGAAGATATCAGAAGATCCTTTTCACTGCTTCAACATGCTTCTTGGTTGGTCTGGATTGATACCGAGCACACATACACACAGCAAACAGAAGATCTGGTCTGCTAGCCGTGATGTACATCAAAGATCCAATCATGCTTCGATATTGCGTTATATCCACTGGAATCCCTGAAGGATCTTCATCCAGCTTCGTTCTATCAACCATGGGAGTGTCAACAGGTTCACTTGAATGAAATCCAAACTTTTTCAAGATCTCATTGGCGTATTTGGATTGATTAATGAATATGCCTCCGGGACTTTGAGAAACTTGTAGTCCTAAGAAAAATGACATTTGTCCCATCATAGACATTTGGAACTTGGAATTCATCTCCTTTGAAAAACTATCACATTCACTAGGATCTGTTGAAGCAAAGATGATGTCATCTACATATATCTGAACCAATAGTAGATGGTTTCTTGACTTCCTGGTGAATAGTGTAGGATCAACAACACCCTTGGAGAATCTGTTTGCTAGGAGGAACTTGGACAATGTATCGTACCATGCCCTTGGGGCCTGTTTTAGCCCATAAAGAGCCTTCTTCAAGCGGTAAACATGAGTAGGGTGTTCAGTGTCCACGAATCCTTCAAGTTGACTCACATAAACTTCTTCCTTTAGGTCACCATTCAAGAATGCCGTTTTGACATCCATCTGGTAGACTATCATATTACGACTAGCAGCATTTGCCAGGAAGATTCTTATAGCTTCAATTCTAGCAACCGGAGCAAACGATTCTTCAAAATCAATGCCCTCTTCTTGTCTAAACCCTTTAGCAACTAGCCGTGCCTTGTTCTTTAAGACATCACCATATTCGTCAAGCTTCACTTTGAAGATCCACTTTAAAGCAATGATCATTGCACGCTCCGGAGGAGGCACTAATTCCCATACTTCAAGTCGATCAAATTCATGGATTTCATCCTGCATAGCCTGGAACCAGCAATCTTTAGTCATTGCTTCTTTGGCATCTTTTGGTTCGACTTTAGACAGTACGGAATTAAAGAAGCACCATAGTGCATCAGTGGCTAGTTGATTACGTGTGGATACTGGACGTGAGGGATTGCCTATGATGTTGTCGATTGGATGATCACTGGTCCATTTCCTGAGATGGTCGTGAGGTTGATGGTTATGAACAGAAGTAGCAGTGCTGTGTTCCTCAGGTAAGGATGTGTCTGATGAATGTTCAGGAGCAAATATGTTTTCAAAAGGAGCCTCTTCAACAGGAGCAAAAGGATTAACTTCCAAAGAATTATTATCTGAAGATTCTTGCATTACTGGAGAAGTTTGAGTGTTTGATGACGAAGGTAATTGACTGGCAGTAGGAGCATTGTGACTGACTGATACTGAAGCTGCAGGGCCTTCTGAACCTTGTGGGGCTTGAACCTCATCCATAGGAATTATAGCTGGTTCACTCGGGATGGTTCCATTCGTTGGCTCAAAGTATTCATCAAACATAGGATCGAATAACTTCTTCAACTCCTCACATGTAGGAGGCACATAAGAATCTGCAGGCGTGGAATTCTGTACAAGTCCTGAACTAATGGGTCCAGGAGACAAAAGGTGAAGATCGGGTCCAGAACTGATTTGTCCTGAAACAGGTAGCTCACTCAGCTCATCGAACGTAACATGAATGGTTTCCATGATTTTACGGGTCCTTTTATGGTAGATTCGATACCCTTTACTGTCAGGTGCGTATCCAACGAAAATACCTATATCTGCTTTAGCTCTTAACTTTCCCAAGTCTTGACTATCGTTAGTTGGATAGCAAAGAGCACCAAACACACGCAGAAAGGAAAGATCTGGTTTCTTGTTATGAATTAACTCGAAGGGAGTCTTCTCATGAGCCGGATGAATTAGGGATCGGTTTTGAGTGTAACATGCTGTTGCAATAGCCTCTGCCCAGAGAAACATCGGAGTCTTGGAAAATATAAGCATAGTTCTTGCAGCCTCCACCAGAGTACGGTTCCTTCGTTCAACCACTCCGTTCTGTTGAGGAGTGCGAGGGATACTTTTCTGATGCGTGATGCCAATACTTTCATAGAAATTACGAAGTTGTTGGTTAACAAACTCCGTACCATTATCAGTGCGGATGATTCTGACAGTTTTATCGAGCCTTACTTGCAGCTGTTTTATCAGTTTAATGATAACCTCTGGAGTTTCGTCCTTGGTTCTCAAAAACTTCACCCATGTGAACCGAGAATAATCATCTACTATCACCAGAACGTACTTCTTTCCATTTATGGTTTGTATTCTCATTGGACCGCACAAGTCCATATGGAGGGTGTGAAGAACTTCCAAGTTGGTGTTGATGGTTTTAGGCTTGTGGGTTTGTTTCTTGCTTTTACCCAGTTGACATGCAGAGCAGAGATGATCTTTCTCATATTTCAGTCTGGGCATCCCTCTAACAAGATCTTTACGGGAAAGATTATTTATGGTACCGAAGTTCAAGTGGTTCAAACGACGATGCCACAGCCACGATTTTGTTTTAGAGGCTTTAGAAAGCAAGCATATTGGAGAGGACTTCAACATTTCTTCAATTGAGATGGTGTAAAGATTGGTGCCCCTACTGCCCTTCAGGAGATCTAAACCATCCAATTCTCTGACGAAACATGTATGCTTTCTGAAAGCCACTTCCAGATCTGAATCACAAAATTGACCCACAGAAAACAGATTGTGTCCTAGTCCTTCCACATAATATACCCTTGAGATTACACTATTACCAAACACATAATCTCCATAACCCATAATAGCACCAAAGTGGTCGTTCCCAAATCTAACTGTCCCGATAAACTTTTTCACGAAGTTCTTGAGCCGTGAGCGATCTCCAGTCATATGTTTTGAGCAGCCTGAGTCCAAATACCACAGGACGATTTGTACGACCTGCATTTGAAACCAGACAACAATGGATAACTGAAAAATGTGGATCCCCAAGTGCAATTGGGGTCCATTTGGTCAGCACACACATATTCAGGAACCACAGATTTCACAGATGCTACTATCTTTACTGTGGAGACAGAACTTGAGACAGGACAAGACCTAGATGGAAGGCATTGTGATTCTAAAGGCAAGATTCTACCAGTTGGTCTCCATTCCTTATTCTTCACAATTTTATGCATATTCATTTTAGGTAATGGTCTCTGTTTTCCTAAATTGAATTTCCTTCCAGTGGGTCTCCATTCCTTAACTTTTACAATTTTATGCTTATTCATTTTAGGTAACGTGCACTGTTTTCCTAAATTGAATTTCCTTCCAGTGGGTCTCCATTGATAGCCTACGCTAGCAAATGTTTTTCCTGTTGCTTTCCAAACCTTTTTGCATGCTTCAGTTATCCTTCCATTCTTAACATGGGATGATGCAGAAGACATCAGGAAAGACACAACACATTCATCATGATTAGCAGAAATTAAACAATTGTCGCAAGTTTTATAGATAGCATTAGAATTCGAATTAATTACAGTACTTTTGATACTAGAATCAACACGATTCATCCTACTCATTGTAAACTTATTGTTCCTAGGTTGGGCTTCTACATTCTTCAAGTGATCATTCTTAGCTGGCGCAGTCATATCCTTTCTTACATTTCCTCTAGACCTTGACCCGCTAGCTTGGGTGTCACTTTTTACTCCTGTAGAAGCATCGAAGGTAACATTAGTTTGTTTTTCTGTCACATGCCTTCCTGATAATGATGTGTTGGGTTCTGATGTTTTGGGTGGTAGATCAAAGGCTACATGCTTGTTCACAACATTGGATGATGATGCAACAAATCTATCTCTATGGCCTCTAAACTTAGGAATTGAGCCTATGGCATATTCTAAGTTTTCCTGAATCCTTTTCGTGAGTTTGCATGCATAGACAACTGCTTGATCAAGTGGTTTATCATTCCTATCCTCTTCAACTACCTCACGAAGTGTGTCAAGGCCTTCTCTAAGATGATCTAGATATGTTTGGTGGGCAAGGCTGTTATTTCTAAGCTTAAATGGAATACGCCCAACATCAACATCATACTTTTTACTATCAGTAGCCTTTTGTGTATCACAATTACAAGTGGTGCATGGCATTTTACCTTTCACCCGAGCCTTAAGATTCTCAATTTCATTTGTTAAAGAGGTTATTTGATCATTATGATTGCTTCTTGTAACTTTAATAGAATCATATAACTCTTTGAAATGTTGTTTAACCTTTGAATTTTCTTCTCGATAACACTCATTTTCATAATGTAACTTGTTTATGGTGTTTTGATATTGAAAATTCTGAGAATCTGAAGATGAAGGTTTATTGGTGCCATATACTTCACACTTGTTAGATTTCAATTGGGCAATTAGGGCCCTCAGCAGTCGAATCGTGTTCGTGTGAGCTTGAATTGTCTCATCTCGTTTGCTTAATTCAAAATAAGTATCAAATTCAGGAGCATCCAAGGATGTCTTGTCATTCGATATCTTATGTTTTTCATTTAAATGTTGATATTTCAATTGTAAATTAAGGTATTCAACTTCCAATTTTGAAAAACGTTTAACCATGTTATCATGGTCATCATTTTGAATTTTTTCAAGCAAATTTAAATTCTCCCCCTCAAGCTCAACAACACGATTCTGGGTGACATTCAACGCAATAGCATACTCATTAAATTGACAAGCAGACAATGCAGAATCAGTAACAGTGTAAAATACATCTTGTGCAATACATCTAGCAATCAAGTTGTCGTTAGTAATGAGTATGTTTTTTCTTTCAATCTCTCGACTCTTAAGCTCTATTGCATATTCATTCACCTCTGTTTCCATGTCTTTAAATACTACTTCCATTTCTTTTATTTCGACTTTAAGGGCAGTTTGCAACCCTTCAAAATGTTCTTTAAGTAGTTTAAAGAATGGCATGACCTCAGTTAAGTAACACCTTTTTGCATGTTCAAAACACCTTTCCCCCTCAGTAATGCCGGTTGGTGTGATTCTCTTCTTACATGTTTTATCAAAATCAGCAAATAGTTGCCAAAGCACATATAAGCTAATAAAGGTTTTGCATTCAGTGGGAAGAGACAAAGGTACCAGATTCCTAGGTGTATTGGGAGGATACACTGTTATGGACGCAACTTTTCGAATGAGGGGGGTGTTGGCCTTAAGTTTATCTTCCTTAAGTTTTTCACTATCTTGTTTCCAAAATATCTGTTCAGGTGTTAATTTCTTTTGAGGAGCAAACACAGTCAAACGATTTTCCTCATAATAATCATGGGGTTTGATTATTATTCGTCTGGATATGCATTCGGGATCCCTCATTTTCTCATTCATTTTTTCCCTCGTTTTATCACTTAACTCATCCTCTTCATCAGTGTAGATATGCTCAGGTTGGTCATGAATAGGCTTAATCATCACATTACCATCATATAGGGCTGGTTGAAGTACTTGCATACCCCTAAGGATGGTTGACTTTGGTTCACCTATCATGATTTTACTATGCTTATCACTCAACTTTCTGTGCTTATAAATCATTTGAGCAGTTTGTATGGTTTGATTTTGTGTGTACAACTTATCTTCAAGCTTATTTTTTAACGTCTTGAGTTTAGAGAAATCATTTAAAAGAGTTGTTTCTTTTTGTTTGAATTCTTGCTTAAGTGTTGTTACACACTTTTGTGCTTCCTGTTTCTGTTTGACAGACTGTTCTAGCTGACTTTTCAAAGAACTTAACTCTATTTTTAATGTTTCTTCTCGCACTCTAGACTCTTTAATAAGTGTACTCATTTGACCTTCTAATTTCTGCTCATGATCATTAAGCTCAAACTTAGCACGCTGTTCATACATAGCAACTTGTTCTTTATAGATGTTTAGTCTAGTGATCAAGTTATTATCAGGGACAGGCAATTGGTTCTCATGGTACACACATGCATTATCTACATTACTCGCATTATCTAAGGCACATACATTACTCATAGCACACACATCATTATTGACAAAGGATTCACCATTTGGTACATCAGGCGAGTTGTTGCTATTCAAATACTGTTCATATGAGACAATATTGCTATTTTCCATATCAACATCACTTGAGTCAGAAACAACTGCCTGATGTACTTCTTCGGGAATCTGATGTTCCTCGACAATATTATATGTGTCATAAATTTTTAGTACCTCAGATATCACGGATGCATTAGAAGGACCAGCTTGATGAGATGATCCCAGGGAAGACAAGTTAGCCATGAAGATTGTTTGAGCAGTAGGTTCATCATCCACATCAGAGTCAAATGCATCACAGTCATCTGCCTTGAAGATGTTAGGATCATTAAGTGCTAGATCCTGAACAGGTTTCTCATCCACATCTTCATCAAAAGTATTTCCTCCATCTCCTGCCAAGAACAATAACTCTTCCTCATCCAATACAGCTCCATTTTCTTGAGCTTGCATTAGCAGCATCTTGTCTTTGAAGTAATCTGAGTTCTGAGGACGTTTAGGTTGATTGCAGTTTCTAGCAATGTGTCCAAGTCCCCCACAATTATAACACTTGATCTGTTTCCCTTGCCCCTGATTGGCATTCCCGGCTCTATTCTGCACATAACCTCGACCCATGTTTCTACCAGCTCTCCCTTGCACATTCTGGACCACAATTTTCCCGTCCTCCACCATAGCTAGATTGCGTGGGTTGGAAGAATTCCTTAACTGATTGTTGGTCTGAGGGAGTGATGCTTGAAACTGTTGAACCAGTAGAGATACTTGATTGGTGAGGTTGTCAATCATTTTGTCGGTCTGAGAGTAGCCTGAGTCAAGTTGTGAACTCATAGCAGGTACTTGTGAGTAAAGTTGGTGATAGCTTGGATTGGATGATGATTGGATTGTTGGTTGTACATTTGTCATGAAAGCCAGTGGGTCATTTGTAGTTGAAGGATTCAACTTTTCTCTCAGCACCCGATCATAGAGAGCATGCTTCTCATGTTGTTGCAGGTAAGCATACAGCTGTTCATAGTTAGTATCCCTTAAACCTTTGTTGAGTTTGACGGCAGTAACAAATCTGTCCCATTCAGGAGTCATGTTGTTCACAAACTTTGAGTTAAGTTGGATATTGGGCATAGTCATTCTGATCATCCTCATATCATTCACCAACTTATGAAATCTCACATAGTAATCTGTGATATTCTCTCCTGGGTTCATTTTGAAATGCTCGAACTCATCATACAGCTGTGACTCACGATCTTCCTTTGTGAGTTCTGACCCTGCTAACAACATTTTAACGTTGTCCCACACAGCCTTGGCTTCAGTGTTAAAATTGATGAGCTTGTATACATCCTTTGGAAGACCTTGAATGACTATGTTTGAGGCTCTAATATCAGCATCATACCTCTTCTTTTCTTCTTCATTAAGATCATTATAGTTTCTAGGTCTATCAATGCCCAAGGTTACAGTCCCATCTTCACTAGTTGTAACAACGTCTCTGGTGGTACCCATCTGATAAGGTCCTTCGTCAATTGACTTAAGAATGTTAACACCATTATCTTTTCCCAAGCAGTAAAGTCTAATTCGTTGTGCCCAAGACTCATAATCCGTCCTATCTAGCATAGGTGGACGAGTGTCAGATCCTGCTGCTTGAATATCATCTGATGACGTACTTGATGTGGTAGCCATAGTAACTACGGGATTTTACTGATCTTGTGATTTAACCGAGAAATCGAATCTTTCGCGGGAATTTCTAAAATCACCAAGACACAAACCGCCTAGACAAACCGCGTAGACACAAACCGCGTATGTGCCTAAGAGACAAACCGAGTTCACACAGGAGATACAAACCGCGTTGACACAAACCGCGTATGTGCCTAAGAGACAAACCGAGTTCACACCAAAGATACAAACCGCGTTGACACAAACCGCGTATGCGCCAAAGAGACAAACCGAGTTCACACCGGATATACAAACCGCGTTGACACAAACCGCGTGTGCGCCTTAGAGACAAACCGAGTTCACACCAAAGATACAAAACGCGTTGACACAAACCGCGTATGCGCCAAATAGACAAACCGAGTTCACACCGGATATACAAACCGCGTTGACACAAACCGCGTGTGCGCCTTAGAGACAAACCGAGTTCACACCAAAGATACAAACCGCGTTGACACAAACCGCGTACGCACCGTAGAGACAAACCGCGTTGGCACAAACTACCAAACCTGTCACTTTCAATGCAGTTTGTCCTTTTGCCTAAACTAGTAAAAAAGACAAACCGCGTATCCGATATACCACAAACCGCGTTCAAGATCGTCCCAACTACACAAACCGCATTCAAGAACACTTCCACAAAAACCCACGAATTGCTCCAAAATCACCACACCGTTCTTAGATCTGTGAATCCAAACACCAAATACCACTCTAATACTAATCTTACTCTAGAAAGTACAAAGTAAAACAACTTCTAATCACTAAACAAAGTGCAAAATGAGATTTATGCTACTAAACAAACCGAATCCAAAAAAAACTTAAAACTACAAATCGAACCAACAAGAAAACCTCAAGAACTACACAAATCCGTGAATACCAACTCTCATGGACCTAACCATGGCTCTTGATACCAATTGTAGGGTATTCACAATACATGAAACACTAGATTGAGGCTAGTTTGGATCGAATATGTAAGAATTCTAGAGAGAAGTATGAGAGTTTTGGGAGCCTTTTAGAGAGAGAAAGAAACTAGTAATCTATTAGCTTGAAAGGTCCAACCCTTCCCATGTGTGGGAAGGGGTATATATACTACTACATATTATGTCCCTAGTGGACTGTGGAGCGAGCTGACAGAGGGTAAAGACCCGACCCACTCCACAATACTAATTAATAACTAAACTACTAATAATATTACTGATAATCCTACTAGCTATGATGATCTAATAAGTACTCGGGGTGACCGAGTCTTCTGCTGAATATTCATATTCCTAACAAGAGCAGATGTAATATGTAGAGTTTTCGAGCAAAATATTAAGGCGTTCATCAAATTTCTAAAAGAGGCACAACCATTTGGATATATCACAGGAGGTAATAAAATTTATAATTTGTGTAGTATAAAACTTTCTGTCCTCAGTATGTGTCTTATCTAATGCATTAACATATTGTTTTGAATTTTCATTTATATTTTCCTTTTTTTTATTATGCAGTATTATACACAATTGAGTTTCAAAAGCGCCGGTTACCACACTGTCACACATTGGTGTGGGTATCTTCATCGACCAAAATAGAAAATGCTGTAGATGTTGATCGATATATTTCTGCAGAGTTACCTAATCCAGACGTTGATCCACAGGGGTATAAAATTGTTTCTGAAATGATAATGCATGGACCCTGTGGAAAAGCTAATTTGAGTGCACCGTGTATGGAAGGCGATGTGTGTACAAAAAAATTCTCGAAGAAATATAACAATGAAACTTTCTTCGATGACATGGGCCGCGCGCATTATCGAAGAAGATAGACAAATATTTCTGCACCTAAACACCAGATGAGGCTTGACAACACATACGTCGTTCCATATAACCGGTCTTTATGCTTGGCGTTTGAAGCACATATTAATGTAGAGTATTGTGTATGGAGCATGCTTATAAAATATTTGTTTATATACATATCGAAAGGAACAGGTCGCATATTTGCCCAAGTAACGAGGTGTATAGGCGATGCATCTACTTCAGCAATCCAGCGGCAACCATACATTGATGAAATCCAAAATTTTATAGACGGCCGTTTCATATCCCTCATGAAGCCTGTCTGAGGATTCTAAAATTTGAAATACATAGTTGAGAACCAGCTGTTCAAATACTTTCTGTGCACCTCGATGACATGCAGCATATGACTTTTAGAAATAGTGATGATTTAGAATGGGTTGTAAACCAGCCGGGTAAAAAAATGACGACACTGACAGAATGGTTTACTTACAATATTGAAAATACAGATGGGCGTCATCTAACTTACCTCGATTTCCCATCAGAATTTGTTTGGTATCCGGCCAGAAAATATTGGTCGAAAAGAAAAAATTCCAAATATTCTGTTGGCCGCCTCACATATGTACATCCAAGTTTAGGAGAGCTTTTCTATTTTAGAATGTTACTCTGTCATCAGCGAGGGTGTAAAGGATTTACAGATGTTCGAACAGTCAACCGAATAATATATCTTACATACCGAGCTGCATGCAATGCTCTTGGTTTACTTGGTGATGACAAAGAATGGGATACGGCGCTTGAAGAGGCATGCATGTCAGCATCATCAGCAGAATTAAGGTTTCTTTTTGCTCAAGTTCTTACTTATTGTGATGTGACAAATCCTTTGTATCTATGGAATAAATATTGGCAACAAATGGGAGATGATATTCCATGCATTGTTTCACAACAGGTGCGGATTCCCAACTACTATGTCAATGATACTGAGTTACAAGGTTATATATTATACGAATTAGAAATATTACTAAGCAGTTTTGGTAAATCGGTGCAGCACTACGGTTTGCAACCACCTCCGAAACACTTACTTGATCAATTAAATAATCGACTACAAATGGAAGAAAAGAATTATAACAGAGCACTATTAGCACAGGAGAGAGATGATTCAGTTCCTAAGTTGAATGCTGATCAAAGGAAAATCTACGAGTTAATTTTAAATGGTTACAGAACAAGTACGCAGGAATTGATATTTGTGTATGGTCATGGAGGAACGGGCAAAACTTTCCTGTGGAAAACTATTATGTTGTTCCCTTAACACGCTTAGAGTTAACTATAAAGTTAATCTATTTGTGTTTATGACTAATACAATGTATTGATTAATTCTAACAGTTAATGAAACATAAATATAAAAACACAAAGTATTTTCAACGTTTAAATTCTTATTAGAAATGAATCAAAGAATTTATTACCCAAGTGTTTTGCGGAACAAACACTTGGGATTGAATAGACAAGGTTGGGTGTCTCCTATCTAAACTTAAGCAATGCTTTAAGTGGTAACAATTCGACCCACTGAGCTATCTCAGGGATACGTTACTCTTTGTAGGAGAAAAAGGGTATTGTGAAAGTCTAAGTTTTTATTGCACAAAAATACCTCACCCACTTTCTCCATCTGTTTGCTATTTATAGGCAAACATACTGAAGATTAAAACTACATAAACAAATAGGAAGCGTGTCTGACAAATACATTAGTAGTTGTCATTTCCAAGAAACAATAGGATTGCGCCAAAAAGTCTTCGAGTGTCAGTCCTGACACTTCTTCGACTTTTAGCCACTTGAGGGATGGTTTTTCTGACCCCGATAAGACTTGTTCTTATCTTCTCAAAACCTTCCCGCTTTATCCCGCATTTTATTCAGGCTTCAAGTTCTTCAGTCATTTGCCTTCAGTCTTCAGTCTTCAGTTATTGTTGTTGAGGAGACTTAGGGTTCAGTGAGCTCTTGTCTAACGCTCACTGATCCCATTACCTTCTTCTTCGTCTCATGTAACACTTCAGGGAAAACCATCTTCCTGAATTGGTGAGTCTTTCTTCTTACACTCATCCTGAGCATCTTAAAGGTAACTCACTAAGTGACTGTTCACTCAGTGACTTAGAATATTTTTGGTTTAATTAACACTTAGCTTAATTTGTATTCAAATCCTGTTTTAACGACTCTTGGGTACTGAAGGACCAAACAATCTCCCCCTATTTGGATATAAATTATGCTTAAGTGTTTTTGATCAGTAATGAGTGAGCTAATGACTTCTGCTCATACTGAATGTACTAGATAGTAAATAAGGACACTGAAATAACAAAACAAAGGAACATCATTTTATTAATTTCATTACAAGGGTCCTAACTACTAAATGTACATGATAGAGGTGTTGCAGATTCTCAGTCCAGTTTGTATCCAAGGGCTTCAAGCTTGGGTCTCTTGGATTCCAGCTCATGTTGATCAGGATAAAGTTGAATCTTGGTTCTCAGGTCTTGGCAGAACCTCACATTTTCAGGACTCTGGATTGGTGAAGCCATCATGAGAAAACCAAGCATGGCTTTAATTCCTGCCTGATCAATATCACTCCATCTTTGGAAGGTTGGATCTCCAAACTCATCAGTAAAGAATATCCCTCTCTCGGGTTGTTCTATGACCTTGTTGTTCATGAATGTAACTCCTTCAGGGAGGGCTCTCTTGCATTCAAGGCCAGGGACTCTGATCTCATGCTCAGATCCAATTATCTTCCTCTTTCTTCTAGAGGTCTGAGAGGGGGCACGCTGACTGCTGGAGCAGGGATAAGTGAGGGAATACCAAGTTCCTCAGGTGTTGCATTCAGCTTTTCATATCTAACTTTCAGGGACTTCATTAGTTTCCTGACAGCAACATTTGACTTCTTGAATATGATTGGACCCAGTTCATCCAATTCAGTGATCCCAAAGTCAGCAAACCTAAAGGGCTCATGAATTTCAAAGTTCCTCTTATCAGGACCTCTAAAAATAGTGATGACAGCAGGCTTGGTGTTCTGATGAATCTTTACATCAGTAATGGGTTCAGGTCTCAGTCTGCTTGTCATGACCCATTGGTACTTCTCAATTCTCTTTTGCCTCATCTCCTCAGTCCTTTTCAGCCTTTCTTCTCTTTTCTTCCTAAGAGCCGACATTTCAGCATCCTGAGGTTTCACAAAGCTCTCACCACCATTTCTTCCAGCAAGTTCTTTTGGCTCAAGACCAATCTTCTCAGCCTCTTCTCTGACAACCTGAATGAGGGCAGACTTGTTTTGCCTTTCTTCTTCAGCAGCTTTCTTCAACCCTTCTTCCTTTTCTAAATGAGCAGTAATTTGGCCTCAGTGAGGTGATACATTACTCCATTTATTTCATAAAGGACCCTGACTGGCTCATCAGGTTCTGGCCTTCTTTCAGAGGAAGCAGGTACCAAGATTGTAGGCTCAGGCTCAGTGGTTGTGAGAATGCCTTTGCCTTTATCTTGGTGAGATGAAGATGGGGTTGTCTCAGGAATCTCCCCCTCAGTGTGAGAAGGAGGTTGTTCTTCAGTGACCTTCTCCCCCTCAACTGTTGCTTGAGTCATGGTGAGAGCAAGAG
Organism: Artemisia tridentata subsp. tridentata; assembly: GCA_021014915.2. Taxonomy (NCBI): domain Eukaryota; kingdom Viridiplantae; phylum Streptophyta; class Magnoliopsida; order Asterales; family Asteraceae; genus Artemisia; species Artemisia tridentata. The sequence continues at coordinate 246,072,144 of CP139509.1, read as the reverse complement.
TTGGAGCGCTCACTGAAGTTGAGGGAGCAGCCTGACCTTTGAAGGCTTGATAAATCTCAGTCATCATCGATTTGATGTCTGAGGTGTCCTGCTGAAGAGTTGAGACCTTAGCCTCAAGAGAAGCCGGAGAAGCCTCTATTGCTTTCATCCTTAGCCCAAGATTCCAAGCCAAGGAAGAAGAAGATGTAGCCCAAGATACCAAGTGTGACTCCATAAGACCCAGGGAAGACTTGATGGAGTCTACTATAGAGCTGAGTCCTTGAAGATTGGAGGATTTCAGCATGTTTACCAGCTCAGTCAACTGAGTAGACTGTTGATGGTAGTTCTCAGAAGCCTGAAGAATTTTCTTGTTAAGCTCAGGGTCATCTTTCACTGACTCTTGAATAGTTGCAACGCTCTTGTGTATGTTGGTGAGAGCTTCGTTGAACAGTTTAAGATTCTCATCAAGATTTGAAAGGGAGAAAGAGATAGATGACTTGTGCTCATTAACATCATCATGATAGGATTCCACTGATTCCTTCAGGTTGACATAATGAACAGCAGCTTCACAGTGCTGGTCAAAAATTTCTTCAGTTAGCCAAGTAAAGAGAGCATTGTTGGCCTTTTGTAGGAACTTGACCAATTGTCTTTCAGTAAGAGGAAGAATGTTTTCATACTTCCTGAGTTTTGGAGGACAGGATGATTCAGAGTCTGAAGAATGATCAGCCAGAGACTCTGTTTCTTCACTATGTGGAGAGGACTGATGCGATTGTTCAGTAAGTTGAGCATCAGTCCCCATATTATCACCTGCCTCATACACTTCTTCCTCACTCTCAATACTGAGCTCTTCATCAGACATAAGAACAACCTGTAGATCCGCCATCGACTGAATCTGCAACGGGGTTTGGCAAGGTCCTGACCCTTCCATAATAACTGAGTGGGTTTGCTCAGCCTGGTGTTTGGGGTCATGTTCCCGAGAGACTGGATTTGTTGGTGGGTTCGTATCAGCGGGTGGTTTAAATCCCTCTGAGTCTTTGTCCCCCTTTGCGCCTTCAAGTACTGACGGGTGTTTTCCAGCACTATCATGAGGCACAGTTTGTGATTGTTGATGGACCCCCTTCCCATCAGGGTTGTACTGCCCTTTTGGGGATTCAGGATCCTTGACTCCCTCAGGCACTGATTGTGATTTGTCAATGCCTTCATGGGGATGTGATTGGGTTTGGGTCCCATTCCCATTTAGTAGTGCTGCCCAACCGAGGATTCAGGACCCTTTTCTCCCCAGGCGTTTATTGTGATTTGTCAGTGCCTTCATCGGGATGTGAGAGGTTGAAGGTTCCTGACCCTACTAACTTGTGTATGTCAGTAGAGCCATGAGGAAACTAAGGTTTGCCCGAGGACAGTGAGGATGATTTATCAGTGACCTCCGTTGGCGTTTGTTTTAGGGTCAAGAGGGTCTCAATGATGGGTGTCTCTGAGGTCTTGGCCATTGTTTCCCCTTCTGAGGGTTCTGAGGCAGAAGATCCAAGGGCGAGTGATTTGGGTTTAACCACCTTCTTGGTCCCTGCCTTCTTTTTCTTCTTCTCCTGCTTTTTAGGAGAAGGAATGGGTGAGACAGCTTTGTCACCCTGAATGACTACCAGCATGTAGTTGGTCAGGGTGACTGGTTGTACCTCAGTAACGCCACTAGCATAATTGGCCTTGTGTAGGACTTCAGGTTTAGAACCTTGAGAGTCAGGCCTCATATAATCAGTGCGAAGTTGGTCCTAAAGCACGCAGGAAATGAATCTAGGATCGGACATGTGTTTTTGCCGAGACTTTCCTGAGAGCTTGGACACGAGGTCTCGGAAGATTATTTCTCCGATGTCTATTTTTCTACCCTCCAGGAGACTGAACACCATCAATTGTTGTGATGAGTTCAACTGTTCCGTGGAGGATTTGTTGCCTCCCAGGACCTGAATGACAAAAGTCATCAGGATCCTCCAGGCTGGGGGAAACCAAGTTTTAATTATTGGTGCCTTAGCCAATAATGAACCTGGGGCCACCTCAGGTTGTCTGGGGTCATGTGGCTCTAGAAAAAGCAACTCTGCTTTAACTTCTTGGTCAGTGGGGTTGGGCTCAAAATTCATAGCGAAATCAAGGCCAGTGGCTTTGATAAAGGTTTTGTAATCAAGGGAGAGGGTCCTTCTCCCATTCATCACTGTGAATGTTATGATTGAGTCCTTGGTGTCTTCAGGGCTTGTTGCCACTGCCGTACACCAAAATTCCCTCAAGTAGTCATGATATATGACTGACGGGGTCTTTGTAAATGCCGTAGCAAGAAAGTAGTTTTGTAGATACTTAACTACATTCTTGTACGCCCAAAACTTTTAGGGATGGGGCAAAATTGCCTACCACATTGTTCTTGGTCAAGTCTACGCCCTCCATTGTGAATTCCACATTTGGGGCGTATGTAATAGCCATAGAAGAAGCCATTTTTGTTGGGAAAGTCTGGGTAATCAAAAAATGGTCTGGGTTTCTAATAGCTAAGAACACACAAACAAAATTTTTAGTTTTGAAAGAAAAGGGCAAAATTTTGCTTAAGATTTCTAAAAAAAACGTGTATGTGTTTCTTGTTTGTGGGGTATTTATAGGGAAGTGAAGTGGGGGGTATTTTAGGCATTTAAACGGTTATTTTCTCAAAAGATATTATTTTGAAAATCGTTTTGATAAAATGTTTGAGATCTGCATTTAATGCCTAACCACCACTATCCTGTTTGGCGCAATGTCTAGAAAACAGTTGAGCCGTCTGCAAAAAGTATAACTTGCAGAGCTGAGTCATCACATATCTGTTATGTGATTAGAGAGGCATTAAATGCCAAGTGGGAATGTGGTGGCCCATGAGGTGCATGCCAGAAAGGCAAAAGAACAAATATTCTTATATTAAATAAGAATTCAGTTACCAACCTCGGACATTTACTAACTAGATACTTAGAGCATTTAAGTAGCATTGAATGTCATCTGAGGGCCTGAATGACTTTTCATCAGTGAACCTATTTATTCAAGATAGGGTTAGTCCTGATGGTTCAAGGTTCAGGAACTTGGGTTTAATTCTGAGGACTTAAGGTTCAGGAACTTGGTTAGTTCCTGAGGTTCAAGATTTCATGACTTGGGTTTAGTTCCTAAGGTTCAGTTATTCCTTTCACTGAAGACACATTGAGTCATGGACCTGGATTTCAGAATTTACACTTATTTGGATGGAATTAATCAGTGGACTGTTCTCAATATCCAACATTCCTAGTTCAGCTTTCAGTCTTGTGAAAGTTGGTTATCCAGGGCTTGTGAATATATCAGCTAGTGATATCAGTAGGAATGAAGTGTAATTCTATGTCACCATTCATGACATGGTCCTGATGAAATGATATCTAATATCAATGTGTTTTGTTCTTGATGAAGAACAGGGTTGTTTGAGATGGCAATTGCACTTGTGTTATCACAAAAGATGGGAACATCTTGTACTGAATTCCATAGTCACTGAGTTTGACTTTTCATCAGAGTACATTTTCAAAACAACTTGTGCTGCAATATATTCAGCTTCAGCTGGGACATCGCAACTAATTGTGCTTCTTAGCACTCCAACAGACTTGTTTTTACAAGAATTTGGAGAGCTAAGGTGCTTTTCTGTCCATGTTGCATCCAGCATAGTCAGAGTCTGAGTATCCTTTAAGATCAAGGCTGAACATTTGGATAGTATAATCCAAGGTTTGGAGTACTTTCAGGTACTGAATATCCTTTTCACAGCAGTGATATGAATTCTCTGGGTCGATTGATATCTAGCACACAAACAGACTGAGAATTGGATATCAGGCTTGGATGCAAGTAAGATACATCAGTGATCCTATCATTCCTCTAAAAAGAGTTTGATTCACTGGTTTGCAGTAAGATCAGGACCAAGGTGTTTGGGTACCATGGGAGCTTGACTGAGGCACAGTCACTGAGCTCATACTTCTCAGTAGGCTTCTGACATACTTCTGTTGACTGATAGAGGTTCCTTATCAGTCTGCTTGATTTGAGACCAAGGAATTAAGTCAGTTCTCCCATCATGCTATTTCACATTTCTTTGCCATAAGTTTTCAAACTGTTTGCAAAGTATAACTTGTTGAGCAAAGATGATGTCACAACATACACTTGTACAGTATGACATCATTATTTGTCTTGTAGATAAACAGTGTGTTGTCTATCTTGCCTCTGACAAATTTATTTTGATCAGAAGGCTGAAAGAGTTCTACATGCCCTGGAGCTGTTTCAGTCCATAAAGGGCTTTGTTAAGCTTGCAGACATAGTCAGGAAACTCATGCTTCAAATCCAGGAGGTTGCTGAACATAAATCTTCTTTCAGTGAACATTTAGAATTTACTTTTAGATCCATTTGCTACACCTTGAAGTTCAGTATGTAGTAAAAGCAAGGAAGATCCTGATGGCTTCCATCCTCGCTACTGGTGCAATTTTTTCATAGTCAATGCTTCTTATGATTATAGCCTTTGGCTACAAGTCTGGCTTTGTTTTTAATGACTATGGCTTTTCATCAGATTTGTTTTTGAATACCCATTTCATGCCAATGACTGAAACATCTTCAGGACACTTAACCAGGTCATTACCTGTTTCTGTCAAATTGTTCCAGTTCATCATGCATGGGCCTGAACCCAACTTGGGTGATTAAGTGCTTCCTTGACACTTTGGGTTAATTGTAGAATGAAGTCCACAATAGGCATTCATTGGCTGAGGCTGCTCTCAGTTGTGCAGCCATGCTTCTGTGAGCATGCTTCAGTAGGCTCGCCAATTATATTGACAAGTTCTATATCTGAGACCTAGTCCAATGTCTGAGGTCTAAGGATACTGATTAAACTTGAGGCCTGATGGGTAGGATCAGGATCAGACACATGATGATCTTCAGCATCTTGAGTGTCTGAGTAGGTTGACTCATCACTGTGATTGTTTGGTTCCTGAGCACTTTGTTCAGACTGAATGATTTCATCAGTACTTCTTTTGCTTCAACAAACTCAGTGATGTTGAGTAAGGAAGTTTTGGGAATGATGTAATAGAGAATGTCAGCATTTGCTTGGTACTGAGTAGAAGGACCATTTTCAGGATGATGTTCATCAGGAGGATATCTTGATGATTCATCAATACCTATATCTTCCACTGAGTTGTTAGATACACTGATTGTATCAGTGCTCTCATCAAAGGTAACATGAAATGTTTCCTCAGTATGTTGTCTCCTAGTGTTGAACACCCTGAAGGCCTTTGAGACAAGGGAGTATCCCAGGAAGTATCCATCATCAGCTTTGGCATCAAATTTTCCTAAGTGATCCTTGTGATTATGAATAAACACAGGACACCCAAAGACATGAAAGTAGCTGATGTCAAGGATCCTTCCCTTGAATAACTCATAAGGAGTTTTGCTATGTCTCTTGACAATGATGGATCTATTTTGTATGTAACAGGCAGTCTTTACTGCTTCAGTCCAGAAGTGCTTGGAAAGGACTGATCCATTAAGCATTGTCCTGGCTGCTTCAATGAGGGTTCTATTCTTCCTTTCAGCCACACCATTTTGTTCAGGTGTGTAAGGTGAGAAAAAATTTTGGGAAATTCCTTTCTCATCAAAAAAACATTCAAGTTCATAATTTTTGAACTCTGTTCCATTGTCAGTTCTAATCTGTTTGACTTTGATGTCATTTTGATTTTCAATATTCCTGACAAAGGACATGATTGTTTCACTTGCCTGACTCCTTTTTTATCAGGAAGTATACCCAAGTGTATCTTGAGTATTCATCCACAATGACCAGAGTATACTTCTCATGGTTAATGGATCTCGGACTGATTGGGCCAAATAGATCCATATGTGGAAGATGTAGGCAGTTACTGATGGAAAAGTTGGTTTTGGTTTTAAAGGATGCTCTGTGATGTTTACCTTTTTCACAAGCTGAGCATGGTTTATCCTTTGAAAACACAAGAGATGGTAGGCCAAGGACCTTGTTTTATTTCACAAGGTTGTTTATGTTTTTGAAGTTCAGGTGGGAGAGTCTCTTATGCCAAAGCCAGTTGAGAGTATCAGTGGCCTTGGTAAAGAGACAAGTTCCATTCTGAGTTAGACTTGACATGTCCAACACATAAACATCATGCCTTCTTGGTGCAATAAGGACAACTTCCTTATTAGCATTGAAGATGATTCCTTGCTTATCATCAAACTGAACTATGTATTTAGCAATCATATAGTTGACTGACACTGATCAAATTGTATTTAAGACCATTTACATAAGCTATCCTAGTAAAGACTATACCATTGCAGTTTACTGAACCATAACCTTCAGTGAGACATGATGAGTTATCAGCAAATATCACTTTGGGTCCTGATTCATCCACATACTTGTGCAGATACTCTTTCACACCAGTCATGCTCCATGAACATCCACTATCTAGATGCCAAATAGGATCCCTGGCATGTTTCTGCACAAATGGTAAATTGGGTTAGTTCTTTCTAGGACTCCACTTCATGGAGGGCTTAGCTTTGGGGGTCTTTTTAACATTTACAATTGATTTATGGTCAGTGGTGGAGTGGACTGAGCTACCACAAATTATGCATTTGATTGCAGATGTAGACTCAGTAGACTGAGAGGCTGACTTTGTCATACCTCTTCTGGCCTGAATGACCTTATCACGTCCTGAGGTGTCATGAGTGGGACCTCCACTATTTTCACAACAATTGTCAATTTGATAATCCTTAGGATGGTGGTCATTGAACCCACAGTAGGGTGCAAGGTGCAAAAGGCTTGGCCTTTTGTTTCTGTTTCTGTTTAGAATCAGAAGGGTAGTTTAAAGACTGAGCTTTAAGGCCTGCCATCTTTGATGTGACTGAGTGTGTTTTGTGATCAGATGTCCTGTGATCATCCTTTTTGCAAATCATGTCGTAAAGGATTCTATAGCAATCATCAGTGAAATGATTGGTATAGTTACACAGCTCACATCTTTTCAGGGGTTTGGTGCTTGAGGAAGCTGGTTTTTGTTCCTTCTTCTTGGATTGAGAAGGTTTCTCAGAAGATGCAATCTTCTCACCCAGCTTCCAGACCATTTCAGCCAACTGATCAAATTTTGAGTCAGGGCTTTGGGTTATTACTTCAGAAGGGACTGAAGTTGATGAGTCATCAGTATTTACTGAGACATCAAGGGTTGGTCTTTTCAGGATTGTTTTTCCCATTCCTGACCTCTCCTTTGGAGAGTGTTGGGAGTAGACCATTTGTGGGAGGCCTGAGTTTGGTGCAGCACCCCGAAGGGTATTCAGTGGAGGGAGTGGTGCATATGACTCTGATTCAGACTCATTTACCAACTCAGTACTATTGAGTTGGTCTGAGAGTCCAAGCATATTTTTCAAAGCCTGACTTTCAGGAAGCAAGATTTTTCCAGTCTCAAAGTTTGGTAACTTACTGATTGGGTTGTCCCTGACTATCCAGTCATTTGACTTGGGTAGCATTTCTTGCTCAAATGATATGCCAGCTGGAACAAAGGTCAATTCACTGGGACTCACATTGGGGTTAACCATGAGAAGGTCAATTCCTATTGTTTTCCTATGGATTAAACCCACAGTATCAAAGACCTTGGGGTTCTTTTTGGTCCAACCTTGGATGACAGCCTTTTCTTTGTTAAGTTCAGTTTGTAGGGCTTGGTTTTGTTTCAAAATTTCAGTGTTCTGAATTTGTAGCGTAATTGTTTCTAATTTGGCTTGCTTCAGTACAAGCAATTCATCTCTACATTTATTCAATTCTGACACTATGTTGTTATATTTTGAAAACAGGTTAAGCCTTTGTTCCACAAGAAATTTAAGATCTACACAAATATAATTCATGTAAGACTGCCAATCAGAATCATCATCCATAGAAAGTAAAGTGTTTACCTTCTTCATGGTGATGTTTACCCACTCTCCATTCCTTGCATGGCTTTTCCCAACAGCCACTTGATCACCTTCAGAGAGTGCCATCAGTGCACTCACTCTAATTTCCACATCTGAGGAGACCTCTTCTTTATCCCAGTCATATGCTTCAGCTACTAAAACCTTGTTCTTTAATTGAATAGGTTTGGATGTTTGAGCAGCTTGAGACATAGAGGGATTAGTTTCAAGAAGTGCAAGTTTAGCCTTAGTTTTCCTATATTTTGCTTCAAAGTCCTTTTGACCCTTGTTTTAAAATTGTTGGGTCGACTGAAACATTCTAGGTTGAAACTTGCTAGTTCATGAGGAACTATTTCCTGAAAATTTGTAAGAGGGTTCTGAGATGGTTTTAGAATAACAGTCCTTAGCAAAATGACCCTTTTTACCACAATTAAAACATTCAGTGGTTTCATTTGCTTTTCCTTTTGAAAAGTTGGACTGGTTTCTTTTGATGAAACGTTTTGAACTAGCAAGGAGTGCCCTCTCTTGGAATTCCAAGTTTAAATCTTTTAGGTACTCATCACTAGTCCTTTCATCAATTTCATCCTCAGAATCCTCTTGAAAGTCCTGCACAACACCATTAGTATAAAAAGCAGTTGATATGGGTGTGGAGGTCAAGGCCTTTTTGGACTCAAGAGCTTTTGAGTCAGGGTATCTCCTTGAGATTAAGTTGTCTTCATAAACAAACTTCCCATAGATATCAGGGAGCTCAAGAGTCTGAATGTGATTAGCATTCCTCAGGCCTTGTGAGAAGTTTAGCCACTTCTCAGGGAGACTGTTGACAAAGCCAACATTTGTCTCATGCTTAGACAACACTACACCATCATTTGATAGTTCGTTTATCAAAGTCTTGTATCTGGTATAAGTCTGAGAGAGACTTTCAGAGTCTTTTACCCTGAAAGTATTATACTCAAGTTTCAGGTCCATGACCCTGTTTTCCTTGGTATCTGAGGGACCCTCAAAGCTATTGACCAAGTTATCCCAAGTTTGCTTGGTTGTTGAACAGTTGATGACTGATTCCATTATATCGTCAGGAAGACAAGATATAATGATGCTTTTCAGGCGTTGGTCTTGATTGACCACCCTCCTCTCATCAATGGTCCATTGAGCCTCAGGCTAGTTTAGCCCTTCAGCAGTCTTTGGTACATAGGGACCATCTTTGACACAAGAGATGTAGTATGGTTCCATACCAGTCAAGTAGCAAAGCATTCGCTTTTTCCACTTGCTAAATTTACCAGCTTCAAGTCGTGGGGCAACAAGTGAAAAGCTTCCACCCTTTTTGTCGACTAGCTGGGGCACATGTATATCAGTCATAGTAGGATCTTGGTTTTTAAAAACCTTGAGCACTCTTGGTTAATTTTAAAGATTTTATAAACCAGAGGCTCTGAGACCACTTGTTGTTCCCTTAACACGCTTAGAGTTAACTATAAAGTTAATCTATTTGTGTTTATGACTAATACAATGTATTGATTAATCCTAACAGTTAATGAAACGTAAATATAAAAACACAAAGTATTTTCAACGTTTAAATTCTTATTAGAAATGAATCAAAGAATCTATTACCCAAGTGTTTTGCGGAACAAATACTTGGGATTGAATAGACAAGGTATGGTGTCTCCTATCTAAACTTAAGCAATGCTTTAAGTGGTAACAATTCGACCCACTGAGCTATCTCAAGGATACGTTACTCTTTGTAGGAGAAAAGGGGTATTGTGAAAGTCTAAGCTTTTATTGCACAAAAATACCTCACCCACTTTTCTCCATCTGTTTGCTATTTATAGGCAAACATGTTAAGAGTACTGAAGATTAAAACTACATAAACAAATAGGAAGCATGTCTGACAACTACAACAGTAGTTGTCATTTCCAAGAACCAATAGGATTGCGCCAAAAAGTCTTCGAGTGTCAGTCCTGACACTTCTTCGACTTTTAGCCACTTGAGGGATGGTTTGTCTGACCCCGATAAGACTTGTTCTTATCTTCTCAAAACCTTCCCGCTTTATCCCGCCTTTTATTCAGGCTTCAGGTTCTTCAGCCATTTGCCTTCAGTCTTCAGTCTTCAGTTATTGTTGTTGAGGAGACTTGGGGTTCAGTGAGCTCTTGTCTAACGCTCACTGATCCCATTACCTTCTTCTTCGTATCAAGTAACACTTCAGGGAGAACCGCCTTCCTGAATTGGTGAGTCTTTCTTCTTAGACTCGTCCTGAGCATCTTGAAGGTAACTCACTGAGTGACTGTTCACTCAGTGACTTAGAATGTTTTCGGTTTAATTAATACTTAGCTTAATTTGTATTCAAATCCTGTTTTAACGACTCTTGGGTACTGAAGGACCCAACATATTATAAGCAGCCTGCGATCTGAAGGTAAGATTGTACTTGCAGTTGCTTCTTCCGGCATTGCTTCCCTTCTTCTTCCTTCAGGGCGAACTGCGCATTCAAGATTTAAGTTGCCACTTGAATTAACTAACAAGTCGTTATGCAAAGTTAAAAAAAATACTCATATAGGAAAGCTATTAGCCGAAACGGATTTAATTATTTGGGATGAAACACCTATGAATGACCGCCGATGCTTTGAGACACTAGACAGAACTCTTAGAGACATACTAGATGCACCTGATGTTCTCTTTGGTGGCAAAACAGTCATTTTAGGTGGAGATTTCCGACAAACATTACCAGTGAAAAAAGGTGCGCCAAAAATGACAATAATAGCATCATCTATTGCAAGATCCCAACTTTAGCCTCATTATAAGTTGATGACACTGAAAGAAAATGATGAAGCGAAAAGTGTACCGCATTTAGGGGGTCATTTAAGCCCTAAATCGTATTATTTGATCAAATATTGCCCTAAATCGTTCCTTTTGTCATTTTAGGTACTTTGGAGAAGAAATCTGGAAAAGGAAGCATTTTGGACATTTTTGGAGCATAAAAGTGAAGAAAATGACAAAGTCTCTAAATCTGCTGGAAAAGTACCTTTGACGGTGTCAAGCCCCAATGTGACGCCGTCAAGCCTTGATAAGCCAGAGAGGATTTTGGAAGATTAAAGGGGGACGGCGTCAAGAAGGTCGTCAAGCCTTGATAAGCCAGAGAGGATTTTGGAAGATTAAAGGGGGACGGCGTCAAGAAGGCCATCAAGAAACCCTAACCGCGGCGAGGTGACGGCGTCACGACCCAAAGGGTGACGCCGTCAGATCTGTTTTCCTATATATACTTTCATAATTTTTAGTCATTAGTGGGCAACTTTGTGAGGAGAAACCCTAGACGATTTTTCTGCCATTTTTAAGGGTTTTATACCCTTGGATCTCCCATGTTCAATTGAAGATAAGTAATCAATTAATCATTCAATATGTCTATGTGTTGTTTGATTATATCTTGTCCTTGTCTTTTATTTAACATGCTAGGCTAGATTTATCTTGTGTTTGCTTAGATCTAATGAAACCTAACTATTGATTATTGGTTGTTGGTGTGTTATTAATTGTATTGAATGATTGTTTATCGATGTTAGGCTTAAGAAAACTGGCTAACCTCCTATACGGTAACTTTCTTGAACGTCTTAAGAAACATGAACCAATGCGTACTAAGGTTTTTATGGTTGTATTTAATGCATGAGCGAATTCTAATGATCCCATGTTAGGAGCTTCTTAGCCGGCTCGACATAGGAGTGAAGTAGGAGCTTGTAGAGTTGGGGAAGTACGTACGCCACCCCACGATTGGTATTAAGGAATACACCCGTCATCCACGCAATTAATACACACTAATCAACCGGTAAAAGATAGTTAGGGAGTAAGGAAATCTAAGTAAACACATTTCTCTCCATATAAGTTCCACAACCTTTTTATTTTCAGTTATTTTATTTTATTTGCATTTGTAGTTATTTGGGTTAGTTGACTAGCAACTAATTCCGCCCACTCCTTCAAACCCGAGATTTTACTTGCTTTCATAAAAATATAAAAATACAAAAAGAATCTTCCCTCACCCTTAGACCTATTAGAGTAGTTTTTCAATCCTAACGACACTATTCCCCTAGAGAACGATCAATCCCCCGGTACTTGCCACTACACTATACTACATCGGTCAGGTACACTGCCTGGTGGGGATTTCAAGCCTCTTGAGATCCCTTGAGAGGTAAAACCTGTTGTAAGGTCGCAAAACCACGCATCAAGTTTTTGGCGCCGCTGCCGGGGAATAGTTATTGTTTAGGTTGAAATTTTATTTTTATTAGGTCTACTCATTAGATTTCTATCTAGTGAGATTTTTATTTTCTTTTTATTAGCTTTCTCATAGTCTATCTTTTCTTTGTGCTTTTGTTCGTAAAGTTTTTCCATTGACTCTTCCGTTCGCCATTATGGAGAACGTGAATCTACCAAATCCGCGACTAGAGTTTTACATGAAGAAATATAATTTTACTAATTTGGATAAATCAAGATGGTGGAATGAAGTAATGAGAACAGGATCTTACATAGATTTTAGTGAGTACCTTGAGAAAAGAGACCAAGTGCATAAAACTTTTGAGGAAATCACCTTAGGAGCCCCATCAAACCCTCAAAATACCTCATTAAGTGAAACCTATGCACCATATGAGCCTTCACCTAGGATAGTTTCTTATGAACCCGACCAAGATTGTGAGATGGTTAATGTTGAACTACCTAGGTGCATGCTTGGATTAGATTTCACCAAGACATATGATGAGTATGAGGAATCCTTTAGGCAAATGGAACATAGTGATCAAGTTATTGAGAATGATTCTTATGAATCGGACCAAGAATTTGAGATGAATAGAAAAGGATTTGAGATACCTAGGTGCATGTTGGGGATAGACTTCAACAAATCACATAATAAGCACATAGGTAATCAAGATAAGATGGAGGATAAAGTAGAAAATCCAAGTCCACCAAGTACTCCACAAAACCCACCATCATTTGAGGCACACACACCACCCGTGACTTACCCAGAAGAAGTAGAAGAGACTATAGGAACCCCAATAGAGGTAGAACCCTTGGACCAAACACAACTAAAGGATATAGGTTTGAATACTTGTAGTCATAACCTTTCTTTTAGTTATATGGAAGTTCCTAGTTTTGATGAACCGGAGCCTCAGCCAAAACCGTTACCTAATCTTCCATCCTTAGATGTGAATTTAGGAATTGAAAAAGGTCCCGATCCACCCATCAAACCATGTAGTCCGGGTAATGTTAAGATTAAGGTAGTAGACTCTAAGCCTTGTAGTGAGGAAGACAATATAGGAGTGAAAAATGACCTTACATGTCTACATCACCCATTCATGATTGATCACAAGAAACATTATGGGTTTAAACCGGGTCTATTGGGTCAAGATGGGTTCCCAATTAGGAGTCTCTCGAAGTTGTTAGAAAATGATCCCTTTTTAGGAGAACACTTTAACTCACCCATTGACCAAAGTGAACTAGGTAAGGTTATGATGAAAGGAGCACACCCCTTTGAGCATATAATTCATCCACCAATCTTTCCTCACGTGGCATACTCCTACCGAGCTGGTGTGTATCGCTACTATCACCCGCACTTAACCCTAAGTGTAGGGAAAACCTCCCCTATTTCTGTTAAATAAGGGTAGAGTCAGGCTCGTGACTCGAACAAAAACAAGCGCTTCTTGGGAGGCAACCCAAGCTTTATTTGCTTTGTGTGTTTATTTATTTGTTTGTTTGATTTTATTTGCTTCCGTATGTAAGTTTAATTTTTATTATTATTGATTCATGTTCGAAACTAAATTGTGAAAATGCTTTATCTTGTTTTTAACTTCGTCTTAACTACATATAAAAGTATTTTGCAAAAGATAAGTGTAAGGGAAATCCAAATCGGTTTATTAGAACAAATGAACATGAATCATAACAATATTAAATTAACATACATATTAGTAATTGTTTGAGTCAAATGCTTGTATCGAGTCATAATGATATTTTGCAGGAATTCCAGGAAGTAAGGTATAGGTTTTTCCAGAAATTTTCTGAAAACTTAACATGAGAATTCTGTCAGATCATTTCTGACGGCGTCAGGCCTTACAACCTGACGGCGTCAGGTTTTAATTTTCTGAAATTTTTGAAAGTTTTGTTTTTCTACCGGAATCATAAAAAGTTTTTATTAAATCTCTAACTTATAAACTCCAGGAATCTGCAAAATAATCATTCCACAAGCATTATATCCTTATACAGATTTATCCCGCCGATGTTATGCAGGTTTTCTTGTTTGTTTTCTCAGGTTTAACAGGTTATTTTGGACAAGGAGATGTATGTGGAATCAAGCTTTTGGCGATGCTTTAGTCTTGGAGCTTCTACATTCTCTTGGAAGAAGATCTAACCATGTTACCCCTTTATCCACCGAGCGAATCAGGGGAATATTTGATTTCATTCTTTTACCTTATTTACTTTTACATCTTGTTATTTGAACATTGGGGACAATGTTCATCTTAAGTGTAAGGGGGGATAAAGTACGATACTTTAGAGAATGCTATTACGCTTGATTTTTCGTTTGTTTAATGGTAGATGTGTAATAAAACTGAGAGAAATACCTGTTAAGGCAATTTTAGTGCCAAATTTAAAATTTTTTACAACATATAGGAGTGAAACTTTGGTCTTAATGAGCGTCTCACGGATAGGAGTTATATGACTAGCACAAAACCGTACCACTAAAAAATTTTCCACCCCCAAATATGTGAGGTTCGCCCCTAGAATTGGTAGGAAAAGCATTTATGCTATAATGTGTGTACCGGTAGCACTTAGATTCTAGAACTTGCGTTAGGACCATTCCGAGGCCACAAGTGAGACTACATTCGTGTAGTTAGATTTACTACATGATAAGAGGCATTAGGATTAACCCATTGTTTTACACCTGTGTTTTTGTTATAATTACATTGGCTACATTGGTCAAGTAATTCTCCCACACCCTTTGCGTTGTACTCATTTTTAGTACACGATACCCCTAGTACACCCCTCAGAGCCTATCTTTTCGTTTCTAACTTTAAGCATTTTACTTAAAGTAAGAATTTGTTTACACCCCACTTAAATGTACACCCAAATCGCCTTAGCCTACCTTGTATGCACTCATTTTTAGTGCATTATTGTGACAACATTTGTTTAAACCCCAAGTTAATTATCTAATTGATTACATGGTTGCTAAGTCGAGTCATATCCTTGTACATATTGTTTTGGGACGATTGGGACTCATGGGTAAAGTACTAGTGTAATGGAGTAATGGGGAAGAACAACATTATTACCCCCATATGTGCTAAATATTTTAAAAGTACTCCAAGTGTTTCGATTATCTTAATTCGAGTCGATAGAATAGTTAATTGTAAAGTTATGTAAAAGTTCAAGTGTAAGGGGGATACAACCCCCCTATGATGTATTATTTTGGATGGTAGGGCAAGAGTGTATGCCAAAAAAAAAGTAGAAAAAAACATACGGACTACCATCCCGTTTCATTTTATGTTTATTTTATCTTTTTGTTATTTTTCATTAGCTTAAGTCGAGTCTAGTCTTGGCTTAGCAACGCCATATTGTACATGTAATTAATCAAGATCTTTAACTCGCCACCAGTAAAATATCCCTTATCCAACAAAACCGTGTTTATCATATCCCTACACCTAACGTTATAACCCGTTTAAAAGCCCTCTTTGATAGTTTATCTTAGGTGCTTACGCCTAGTGGAGGAGGTTTTTGATCCTTTCCCAAGCCTATGGTAATCTATTTGCTATGACAGGTAGTGAGAGATATTATCCATTTTCATTTATGAGATATACTTTTATGACACCTGAGAGATGTGAGTATCTAAACACTACTTGTGAGGTGCTAGTGTGTAATCTTCGTGCTTATTATGATTAAAGTGGAACGACTATTTGTTGTAATTACTTTTATATTAGCGTTAAATGACCCCTAACTTGTATTTTGATTAGAATAAAAGCGCATTTGCTTGAGGACAAGCAAATCTCAAGTGTAAGGGTATTTGATGAAGCGAAAAGTGTACCGCTTTTAGGGGGTCATTTAAGCCCTAAATCGTATTTATTTGATCAAATATTGCCCTAAATCGTTCCTTTTGTCATTTTAGGTACTTTGGAGAAGAAATCTGGAAAAGGAAGCATTTTGGACGTTTTTGGAGCATAAAAGTGAAGAAAACGACAAAGTCTCTAAATCTGTTGGAAAAGTACCTTTGACGGCGTCAAGCCCCAATGTGACGCCGTCAAGCCTTGATAAGCCAGAGAGGATTTTGGAAGATTAAAGGGGGACGGCGTCAAGAAGGTCGTCAAGCCTTGATAAGCCAGAGAGGATTTTGGAAGATTAAAGGGGGACAACGTCAAGAAGGCCATCAAGAAACCCTAACCGCGGCGAGGTGACGGCGTCACGACCCAAAGGGTGACGCCGTCAGATCTGTTTTCCTATATATACTTTCATAATTTTTAGTCATTAGTGTGCAACTTTGTGAGGAGAAACCCTAGACGATTTTTCTGCCATTTTTAAGGGTTTTATACCCTTGGATCTCCCATGTTCAATTGAAGATAAGTAATCAATTAATCATTCAATATGTCTATGTGTTGTTTGATTATATCTTGTCCTTTTCTTTTATTTAACATGCTAGGCTAGATTTATCTTGTGTTTGCTTAGATCTAATGAAACCTAACTATTGATTATTGGTTGTTGGTGTGTTATTAATTGTATTGGATGATTGTTTATCGATGTTAGGCTTAAGAAAACTGGCTAACCTCCTATACGGTAACTTGCTTGAACGTCTTAAGAAACATGAACCAATGCGTACTAAGGTTTTTATGGTTGTATTTAATGCATGAGCGAATTCTAATGATCCCATGTTAGGAGCTTCTTAGCCGGCTCGACATAGGAGTGAAGTAGGAGCTTGTAGAGTTGGGGAAGTACGTACGCCACCCCACGATTGGTATTAAGGAATACACCCGTCATCCACGCAATTAATACACACTAATCAACCGGTAAAAGATAGTTAGGGAGTAAGGAAATCTAAGTAAACACATTTCTCTCCATATAAGTTCCACGACCTTTTTATTTTCAGTTATTTTATTTTATTTGCATTTTTAGTTATTTGGGTTAGTTGACTAGCAACTAATTCCGCCCACTCCTTCAAACCCGAGATTTTACTTGCTTTCATAAAAATATAAAAATACAAAAAGAATCTTCCCTCACCCTTAGACCTATTAGAGTAGTTTTTCAATCCTAACGACACTATTCCCCTAGAGAACGATCAATCCCCCGGTACTTGCCACTACACTATACTACATCGGTCAGGTACACTGCCTGGTGGGTATTGCAAGCCTCTTGAGATCCCTTGAGAGGTAAAACCTGTTGTAAGGTCGCAAAACCACGCATCAGAAAACATGCGGTTATTTCGATCAGGTCTTAACCTAGAAGAACGGTGTTTGGCACATTCCTTCGCATCATGGCTTCTTGATATTGGTGATGGCAAAATCGGCGAACCTGACGAAGAAGACAGTAAAAATACAGCATGGGTTGAAATTCCAGAAAGATACTGCATACAAGATGATACGGAAGGCCTGGCTAAGCTCATTGATTTCATCTATGACCAAAGCACGCTTCAAACACCTTCAGCAGTTACATTACAAGAAAATGCGATTGTTTGTCCAAAGAATGAAACTGCAAAAATTATTAATGCGCATGTTCTGTCAATGGTTAAAGGCGATACTACAACTTACGCAAGTCATGATATAGCTGTCCCACTTAATAATAATGGAGCTGAAACAGAGATGCTGTATCCTGCTGAATATTTGAATACGTTTAACCCATCAAGATTTCCAGCACACCAGTTACATCTTAAAATTGGCACACCAGTAATGCTTCTCAGAAATGTTAGCTTGGCAGGTGGTTTATGCAATGGAACACGCATGATAGTTACGCAACTGATGTCAAGACTTATTGAAGTACAAATCATCACAGGAACAAGAGTTGGCGAGAAAGTTTTCATACATCGAATACCTTTAATCCATACAGAACAAAATCTTCCATTCCTTTTTAAACGTAACCAGTTTCCAATAAAAGTTTGTTATGCCATGACAATCAATAAAAGTCAAGGGCAATCTCTTAACAAAATTGGCGTCTACCTTCTTGAACCAGTTTTTGGCCATGGGCAATTGTATGTTGCTCTTTCTAGAGCTACATCTCCTCATGGATTAAAAGTTCTTATAAAACAACAGCAAGATCGAAAGCCAAATGAAACAAAAAATATAGTTTACAAAGACTTTTTGACAAAAATACAGGATGTGCAACCTTTTTCAGAGCGCAATAGCATCCTTTGATATCTACCTTTTTTTAACATTTATTATTATTATTATTATTATTATTATTATTATTATTATTATTATTATTATTATTATTATTATTATTATTATTATTATTATTATTATTATTATTATTATTATTATTATTATTTTATTATTATTTTTTTTCCTTTTTTTTATTTTTTTTTTTTATTTATTTTTTTTCCCTGCATAAATTATCTCACTTCTTCCTTCTCTTACGTGAATACTTTTTGCAATAGATATTAAATAGCATGTTAACCATTTTTTATACTTAGCAGCCTTTAATTTACTATAACAGTTGCATATAATTATATTTTGCTTTTATAAAACTATTGTGAAAATTACGATATGCAAGTACATTTTTTAAAACACCATTTTATCTAACAGCTGTCATACCATTATTGCTTACATTCTATATATAAATATCATCTTCACTTCTTCCCTTTTATTTAAAACTCACTTTTATTTATTATGTCTTAACAGTAAAATGCAAGATATCTCAATTAGTCAAACGCAAGATCCATGTGAAGGCGCAATGGTCGAAAGTAGCAACACCACACTAGCTGAAGTCGAGCATGAATCTGAAAACACAATGGTTGAAAGTAGCAGTACAATAGACGTGGCAACAATTGCTGAGCTCAATTCCAACTCTTATGACAAAGTGCTTGAGGTTAGATTATACAGAAAATGGATTTCAGTCAGCTATTCAAAAAAAGGTGCAAGTGAATTGTCCCCCAAAAAACATGAAACTGCATTTTGCTGTATACTATTAGACCGGGAGGTACGTTAAAACTTATATAGTAGAAACAGTAAATATCCATTTCTTTTATCTGTATAATAACAAAACAACATCAACAGGGCAACGCTATACAAGCCAACATAAACGTAAAAGAGATTGACTACTTTGACCCAAAAATCAAAGTTGGATCTGTTTACAGAATTTCAGAATTCATGTGTGAGCCCACCAATCCTTATCAGCAAACAATCGACAACAAAACAACTCTCAAATTCGGACGGATAACAAAGTTTGAGCCTATAACAGTGCCAGAAATACCATATCACTACTTTAGATTTGTTTCATACAACCAACTTCAATCAAGAGTTCCAACACAAGATGCAATAGGAAGAATGCAATACCCAATCCTCACAGGTCATGTTTTAACTCTTAAATTTTTTTAAACCCACAAATTATACAAATTCTGATACTTATTTAATCACAGACTACATTGGATGCCTAAGATCTATTGGACAGTTAAAACGTAAACAAGATGCCAACCAAACTGAAACTGGCTACAGAAAAGTTGACATCAAAAATTTAAGGTATGTTAACTTGCAACAAAAATGTTTTATTAACAAATAAACACTCGACGCATTTTTTAGCTTTTCTAATAAATTGCTTATAATCACAGCGGTGATGTGATAGAGTTCACCATGTGGGATGCCATGGCTGAAAATTTTGAAGAAGCCAACCTTGACACCATGGAACAACCCATTATGATTGCAGTAAGCTCCTGCCGTGTTACACGATTTAAAGGTACTTTATCAATACTATAAAACACCTTTTTCTACAAATATAAGATTCCTAATGCATTTTTAAAAATTGTCATACTAGACTATCAATTGACGGCGACATCAGAAACACACTTTTACCTCAACCTAAAGATCCCAGAAGCTGAAGAAACAAGAGAACTGTATGACTCTTGGAGCCCAAAATTATAATTTTTTTCATATTTACAAGCCAAATTACTAAAACATATTTCTTCTAACATTTTAACTAAGCCAGATATAAACAAGGATATCAAGCAACCCTACCATTGCGTCTTTGCAAAACCCCATACGAAGATCCTAAAAAAGAGAAATTCAGGAACAGATTTCCTCTAAAGACGCTTTTAAAGCAGAATCCAGAAAGCTACAAGGTAAATTTCATACACCAAAAAACAAACATTGTTATATAATTTTATCCACGCCTAGGTATTTGCAAAACCGTTATTAGGGAGTCAGATTTACAGCTGAGGCAACCATTACCAGCCTCGACATAAACAGAGATTGGTTTTATGTATCCTGCACCAGCTGCCCTTTAAAAGCAAAGGAAGAAAATGGAATCTATCGATGTTTAAATCATGGAAAACAAGAAAATCCATTTTACAGGTGCATTATACTCTGAATAAAATTTGCAAAATCTTAAATAGCAAAAAAATAAAAATAAACAATCATTTAACTTGCTTTATGATGCGCAAGTATAATTTCAAGGGTTTTATCACAGACCAATCTGCAACAGCTCCAATCGCTTTCTTCACACCTGCAGCAGATGATGTGACTGGATATTCATGCTCGCAACTGATTTCAATGAACAAAGACGCAAATCCACAAGAAATACCTCCAGAGATCTTTGCTATTGAAGGTCAAAAAAAAGTTTTCCAGTTTCATTTTAGTCAGACAAGCCGAGCAGTTGAGTTCATTCTAGATCAAGTTTTTAACAAAAGAATGACAGACCAAACAACATCGACAGTAACACAAGCAAACCCAGGTACTAACATTCTACCTAACAGTTCCTTTTATTTAAAGATGATATCCACAAATACAAATACTAATTATTTTATTTATAAAAAGTAGAAACAGCACCAACACTTCTCGCATTAACAAACAAAGAAGAACCAGAAGAAAAGCTACATGAAGAAACCAAATCAACAACAGTGAGAAGATCATTGTTTGGAGACGAAGCATCAAATCCAAAGAAAGAAAAAGGTAATTTACAAAATTTTACTAAACATAAATAGAATATCTTAGGTACTCAGCTGTTTTTTGAGCATGCATGTTCCCTTCAAGCTCCTCAATAAAATCCATTCTTTCACGCATTACCCCAACCAGTCTGCCACATAGCGTATTCATTTGTTGTGCCATTTGAATGTCTTCAATTCCAGACTTATGACAATATAGGATTAGTATTTTAGTCCAATCATTTGAATTAGCTTCAATTCTAAGTTGCTCACACCTAGGCCGTCTAGACATTGGCTCCTATTGCTTCTTTATACCAGATTGGTAATCAAGTAATGAAAATATATGCACATCATGATTGTCTTAAATGCAATAACAAAACTCAGACAACAATTATTACTTTTTACCTTTTCTTTGGCTTATTGCTATGATACATTCATTGACCAAAAAAAATGGAATTAACAATAGTTGCCAAAGATAGACAACAACTTTCTTTCTATTCATTGTAAACTTTCATAATGCTTATAGTAAAATGACTATTCTTTTCTCAATTATACACCCAGCCACCTATAACCTATGAATCTGTTCAATATGAATTTGTTCAATATTATTAGCTCTAAAATACTTCACAAAGACAAATATGTCACAAAACATCTAGACACAACAACTCCTTAATCTTTTGTATCTGACGCACAGTATGCACCTACACTTTGCATAGCAAGTGTAACTTTTGCTGCGAAACCACTCTTTTGTACATCATTTATGCAGCATATATATGTTATATAATGACTTTTATAAACTTTTAGGTACAACATTTATGCAATAACTATATTTTACAAAAACAATTTCCATAAATTCAGTATACAAACACCCCGCAGCAACGCGCGGGGTTAAAAACCTCGTTGTTGGACAAATATTAGGAGTAAAATGCTAAAAATATTTCTTTGCAAGGACCAGGTATAGGATTTTTAGCAAGCTCGTAGGTTGTGTCGACTGATTTGAATGTCTCACTTGAAGGACCAAAGTTAAATATTTCTGAAACTATTATACATTTACAGAGCAAATATAATACGATTGTAACATTGTAGTTCAAGTGTAATTTCCTAATTCTTTTCATTTGGAAAGGCCGAAGTCTAGTCATTAAATTCGTTTACATAATGAATCACCTGGACAGAAAGACCCTATGAAGCTTCACTGTTCCCCGGGATTGGCTTTGGGCTTTTCCTGCGCAGCTTAGGTGCTTTGATGGGCGGTTTTGCTAGAATAGGTAATAATGAAATCACTGGAGTTTCAAGTGAACTTGCTTCATCCGTTAACTAAACTTAAAAAAATATATTTTAAAAAGCAAAGCAAGTTCGGGGAAATATATAGGTAGCGTTTAGTTGGAAAACATTTTCTTTCATTTCCTATTTCTTGTTTTGTAGGAAAAGGGAGGGGAGTTTTATTTCCACAAAACAATGGAAAATTTATAAAACGCGTTTAGTTTGAGAAACATCTGTTTATGTTTTTCATTTTGCAAAACTAGAAAACATGTTTAAGTGTTGTTGTTTTATATCTCAATTCTCTATTCACCTTTGTAATATTATAAAAAAACATCTTCAAAACACAAAAACAAATATTATAAACTAACCAACTAAATTATAAAAAAACTAAAAAAATTTAACACGAGAAAATAAAGAATTAAAAAAGTAAAATATAACATCAAATAACATGAAAAAATTTTCAAGCTACTATAATTCGAAAACGTAAAATAACTAAATAAAATAAAATATATATATATTATATATATATATATATATATATATATATATATATATATATATATTTTACGTTTTCGTCCACTTTTTTACATTTTCGTCCGTTTTATTAAGTTTTCGTCTGTTTTTTTACGTTTTCGTAGGTTTTTTTTACGTTTTCGTCCATTTTTTACGTTTTCATCTGATTTATTTTTGTCCATTTTTAACGTTTTCGTCGATCATTCTTTACGTTTTCGTCCAATTCTTTACGTTTTCGTCCGATTCTTTACGTTTTCGTCCGTTACTTTACGTTTTTGTCTGTTTTTTTACGTTTTCGTCTGAATTTTTACGTTTTCGTATGTCTTTTTAAGATTTCGTCCGTTTTTTACGTTTTCGTCTGTTTTATACATTTTCATTTATTTTTTACGTTTTCGCCCGTTTTATCATGTTTTCGTCCTCTCTTTTATGTTTTTTTTACGTTTTTGTCCCTTTTTTTTACGTTTTCTAAATTATAGTGTTTTCACCGATTTTTTTACGTTTTGGTCAATTTTTTACGTTTTCGTCTATTTTTTTACGTTTTCATTCACTTTTTTACGTTTTCGTCCATTTTTTAAGTTTTCGCCTGTTTTTTACGTTTTCGTCAGATGAAACCTAAAAGAACAGACGAAATTGTAAAAATTCAGACGAAAACGTAAAAAAGCAGACGAAAACGTAAAGAATTGGATGAAATCGTAAAGAATTGGATGAAATCGTAAAGAATCAGACGAAATGTAATGAATCGGACGAAAACGTAAAGAATAGGACGAAAACGTAAAAATTCAAACGAGAGCGTAAAAAAAAGACGAAAACGTAAAAAAAGATGAAAACGTAAAAATTCAGACGAATATGTAAAAAAACAGACGAAAACGTAAAGAATTGGACGAAAACGTAAAGAATTGGACGAAAATAAAGAATCGGACGAAAACGTAAAAAATGGGACAAAAACGTAAAGAATCGGACGAAAACGTAAAGAATCGGACGAAAACATAAAAAATAGACGAAAACGTAAAAATTCAGAAGAGAATGTAAAAAAATAGACGAAAACGTAAAGAATCGGATGAAAACGTAAAAAGTCGGAAGAAAATGTAAAGAATCGGACGAAAACGTAAAGAATCGGACGAAAACGTAAAGAATCAGACGAAAACGTAAAGAATCAGACGAAAACATAAAAATTCAGACGAAAACGTAAAAAAACAGACGAAAACTTAAAGAATCGGACGAAAACGTAAAAATAGGATGGAAACGTAAAGAATCGAACGAAAACGTAAAGAATCGGACGAAAAGGTAAAAAATCAAACGAAAACGTAAAGAATCGGACGAAAACGTAAAAAATCGGATGAAAACGTTAAAATTGAGACAAAAATGTAAAAAAACCGACGAAAATGTAAAGAATCGGACGAAAACGTAAAAAATCGGACGGAACGTAAAAAAACAGACGAGAACGTAAATGAACGGACGAAAACGTATAAAGACAGAAGAAAACGTAAAATATCAGATGAAAACGTAAAAAACAGACGAAAATGAACAAAAACAGACAAAAACGTATAAAAATGAATAAAAACCGACGAAAACGTATAAAAATAGATGAAAACGGATTGGGGATATTTTAAAGGAAAATATGTGGAAAAAAAAAAAGAAAAAAAAAAAGTGTTTTGTAGTTTTGTGTATTAAAGTTGGAGATAGGAATTTTGTGTTTTGTAAATAATTTTATTGGAAAACAATAATTTGAACGCGATCTTTGTTTTTTTGGTTTTCCACAAAGCATTTTGTGAAAATCAATTGTGTTTTCCCTTAACTAAACGCACCCATAATCTCTCCAACAAAGATAAATCATAATCTCACTTCACACCGTTTTATATCACTAAACGCGAAAAAGGAACAATGCAATCCACTGATCTAGTGCATTTTTAAATTGAACTACCGGAGTTACAATGTCAAGGTCACAAGTCTCTATACATGTCTCCTACGTCTAGTTCATATATAAAAAACCAATCAATTTCTAACCACCCATCATTATTAGCATTGAAAATATCCACTTGTTTTGATCATGGAAGCTTCTAAGTTAAGGGGATGTGTTATATATACTCTCTCTATGGGAGGGTGTGGATAAACTCACCCTTAAGTTATTCATAATGAGACAGCTGTTGGAATTATCGTGCTTTGTTTTCTCAAACTTGCTATTTTCTTTTTGAAATAAAAGTTTCGGGTGAACAGAATTTGTAATTTGTATCTTCTGAGTTGTGAATGGTCACGCAAAGGTTTTTTTCAAAGGTATTATGTAAATTAATTAAAAATAGCAAGGTGTTAAGAGTTGTAACAAAAAATGATCCTGAATAACTACAATAACCCAAATTTTAATTTTTATCTACGTATGCAAGTACGTTGTCACATAAATGTGTACAATGTACATATATAGAAGGGAGATTGTTTTTCCGATTTATCCCTAGTTTACATAATATATATCCTACTTGAAATACTACTAGTTGAAAAATTAATCATTTGTTTTCTAATGCTCGGGCAGTTGAATTTTCTACGAATCACATGCTAATTTACTGTATAAATTAGACAAAGTGTGATTATTAAACTATTACAAACATTTTAGTCCTAAAGTTTACGTAGACTCATGAAACTCATGAAAACTAAAAAGATTCTCAATGTGCAGAAAACCAGAAGACAAACACATGCCGAGGTTTGTATATACCATAAAATCTGGGTTCAAACTAATCATCAGACAATTATAATAAGGAACTTTCAAAAGTAAGATATAAAAATATTTGTAACTCAATTATTCAATGAGATAATCGTTGTTAAAAAATAAATAAATAAATAAATAAATAAAATAAAATAAATAAAATTTGAGATAATCAATTTAATCTTATCAAAAAGTAATACTGCTTAAAATTTTGTCGGCATTTAAAATTGAGTTTTTCTAACTTGTGCCTTAATCACATGATTAAAAGTGGGCCCATATATTCTTTTTACTAAGATATTCACAAAAAAATACATAAAAAATAATCTTTTTTCTTTGAAAAATGACAAGAACTAACAAAAAAAGACACAAGAGCCCACTTCTTATCATTTACCTAAAGTCACAAGTTAGAAAATCCCTTTAAAATTTGATCAATCTGCATACGTATGTGTGATCTCGCAAGTTTACAATTTTCCTAAGCACAGACCGGGTGAAATTGAGACCACTGCAGATGACATTTTCTTTTAATAACTTTTTCTTCATAATTCATGACAATTCCAAACTTCCTAGCATACTAGTCAATTTTCACGAAATTTTAACAAATATTTGGCGCATACGATTGACTATAGGGGGGTTTTAACGAAATTTTAACGAAATTCCAAACTTTCTAGCATACGGTTAACCATAGGGGGGTTTGTATAGTATGCGCCTTCGGCGCAGGCTATCCTGACCCCTCTATTGGAGAGTATGCAATTATTGGATGCTTTAAATTATTATACTGTCTACTTTGCGGGATTATACGATTGAGCATATGGGGGGTTTGTATAGCATGGCTATTTCATTTTAAGGGCCCAAGGAGTGGTAACATCCAACCCTCCCAACCCTCCTAAATTCCACCAATAACATCTCTCCAATTCATTTTATCCTTTCAACCCTCCCAACCAACCCTCCCAACTTAATTCTTAGGCATTCATCACATTCTCAACCCTCCCAAATTTTTTTTTCCATTTAATTTAATCAAACA
Organism: Artemisia tridentata subsp. tridentata; assembly: GCA_021014915.2. Taxonomy (NCBI): domain Eukaryota; kingdom Viridiplantae; phylum Streptophyta; class Magnoliopsida; order Asterales; family Asteraceae; genus Artemisia; species Artemisia tridentata. The sequence goes on along the minus strand of CP139509.1, from coordinate 246,045,702 downwards.
TTTATATAATAAAAACTTAAACATTTCATTAAAATAAACTAAAAAAAAAATACATAAACGACATAAACATTACATAAACCCGTTCCCGATCAATGTACCTACGGGTGTCAGTAGAGCTTCCGGTGTCTTGATACGCGTCTAAGACCGTTTGGAAGAAGTTAAAAGTGCTCCCCGTTGACGAGTCGAAAAGCGAAGGCGGATCACAATACGAAGAAGAGGAAGAAGATGATTCCATTTTGTGATAAAAGTGATGATTTTTGGGTGAAGATTTTAGTTGTTTGAGATTAAATATGTGAAAGTTGTGGTTTAATATGTGAAGTTTTAGTTGTTTATATAGAGGGATTATTATTTTTTTTTTTTTAAACGTTGCAATGGACCGTTTGGATTTTTTTATCCGTTGCATGTGGTTAACGGTCGAATATGTGAAGAAAACAAGCCCAACCCTCCGCTGCTTGCCCTACCCGCTGGAACCAAACCGCTGGGCAACCCGCTGGGTCGGCGGCGGTGTTCCCCAGCGGGTTAGCCCAGCCCGCTGCCAACCCATCAACCACTCCGTGTCCTCTAATAAGTGATCACTATTTCTATAAAAGTTTGAGCTTCAAGGACTGTACCTGTGGGCATTGTACAACGGACTACTGCACAAAGGAAAAGTTGAAGTGTCAGCAGGCTTTTTGTTACCATAAATCACATAGGAAAAAGTGGGATTTGTTTTGTTGGGAATAAAAAATCTAACTTGTTTACTAAAAAAGGCCAAATTTAGATCCTTTTTATGTAATTTAATTAATTATTTAATGGGTAAAGTCGAACAACTTTATAAGATTCTACATTCTAGTATATAATCTGGACACAATTTACTTTCTGTTTTGGCCATTCTTTTGTTTGCAAACCTTTTTTTGTTTATCATTTTCCTTGTTATGTCTTCATCTTTTAAGACAATCAAAACTCAGTGTCATCTTTTTAATTTCCAAATCAGTATTATCTGACTGAAAGGATGGTGTATTATGACAAGTTACACTCATGTCTGAATTAAAATAGCATCAATTTTGTATATGTTTTTTTTCTGTTGATACAACCTTACCTTGGCTTATTATAACTTTTTTTTTGTTTTTTGTTTCAAACTGATTGTTTTCCGTAACATTAGAATGAGGGCCTGTTTGGTTTGTAAGTGTGATTGGAATTGGATTCGGGTTTGGGAAAGGTTTGAAAAAAAAGAATGAGAGAGAAAAAAATTATAATTTATTAAAAAAATAATTTTTAAAAAGTGATTAAAAATAATTAAATTAAAAAATATCAATTTATTACAAAAAAAAGTAAGTGAGAGATAGACTCATTTCAAACTTTGGGCCCACAATATTCATGATTCCAGGCCAATCCAGGCGATTATGGCATGAATAAAAAATTAGACTATTTTTATTCTAAATCCTGAATCTATTTATGAAAGCGTGAACCAAACATTTAATAAGTGTCACATCATTTCAAAAACCATTCCAAATACCCAAAACAAACAGCACCTGAATTTTTTTATTACGCAGTTACAAACTCGTTCATTTGCTATGTTGCACAGATTAAGAGATCGATTTCATATAGAAGAACTTTTAAAACCATGTTACTATCCTACAGTTACATACGGAGTATTGCATAATGCATATTATAAACCTTGAGCAAAAACAAGAAAACAAAAAGAAATGAACAAGAAAAAGAAAAAAAACATTGTTGTTTCAATTACTTATAACAAGCAAGAGACATACGGAGTATTGCATAATGCATATTATAAACCTTGAGCAAAAACAAGAAAACAAAAAGAAATGAACAAGGAAAAAAAAAAACATTGTTGTTTCAATTACTTATAACGAGCAAGAGACCTACGTGAGATACAAATGATCAGACTACTTTTATATTCTTCATTTTTTTTATTTTTATTTTTTTGAATTTTGGCTTTTTTATTAGAACACAAAAATTTAGCAAGATGCTAGAAAGCTACAAAATAACATTACACGGTTGGAGATAAAGCTAAAACCTGGTTATTCACCCAAAGATCTCAATCTAATCTAAATTTCTTACACCTATTACTCATCCAACAAAATGATAAGCTTTGAATATCCTTGAAGATATCACAACTCTTGGACTCTTTTAAGTGGAAAACCTTAGCATTTCTGCTTCTCCAAATATGCCATACAGAGGTGAAAATAACTGCTTCAAAGCATTGGAGATAAAATGGCGAGAACATCCTTTTTTTTCTCAGTGCTCAAACGATTAACAAAATTGCAAACACATTTGTAATCGAGATCCCCAGAAAGAGAGAAACCCCACCAATTAAAAATGAGGTTTCAGATGATACGAGACCATTAGCAGCGACCCATCAAGTGGTCTAAAGATCCAACATCTTCTTCACACATCGGGCAGAGAATCGAATGCAAGTCAATACACCACTTGTCTAGATTACATCTTATTGCAAGACTATCTTTGTCGGCTCGCCATACTAAGATGTTCACCTTCTTCGGAACTAAAGGATTCCATCTTGTTTTCTCATGAGATAAACTGAGAATTTTCTCATCTAATTTGACCCGAAGATATTTAACAGTGAATTTCCTAGAGCTCTCAAGAGCCCAACTCCAACCATTTGGTCCAGACTTTAACTCTACTCCTTGAATTAAACAAGCCAAACTTTCCATTTCCTCTTTTTCTCTACCACCACGAATGGATCGACGCCAATTCCATGCAAACGAAAGATAATCATTCAATTTAAACAAGCGATCAGATATGATGCAATCTTTCATTGACTCTAAAGCATATAATCTAGGATAGACTTCAGCTAGCTTGAAAGTACCGAGCCACTCTTCATCCCAAAATTTAATTGAGACTCCCTCACCAATAGACCAGTTAAAAAAAGAAGAAAGGGGAATATTGAGACTATTCACATCATGGCACGCCTTTAAAATATCATACCAGGTACCCTTTATGTCAATAGAAGCGTAGTTTAGAAAATCACCTCCCTTTGAACCATGAATCGAGTGAACAATTTGGTTCCATAAAGTATCCTTCTCTGTGTGCCACCTCTATAGCCATTTAGAAAGAAGACTAAAGTTAAGAGCTTTAAGAGATCCTATCCCAAGACCTCCCGATTTCACAGGTGCAACAACTTTACTCCACGCGACCCATGAAAATTTCCTTTCTTCAACCCCACCCTGCCAAAAAAAACTTGCTTCGGATCTGCTCAAGCAGTTTAATAAATGAAATTGGTGCCTTGAAAAGAGAGAAATAATATGTCGGTAGGTTAGTCATGACAGCTTTGATGAGAGTCAGACGCCCACCGAAAGAAAGAGATTTCGCCTTCCATTTCGCCAATTTTAGTTGGAATTTACTGATAACAGGATCCCAACTAAATGTTTTTTCTCATACTTGCACCAACAGGTAATCCTAAATATATAAAAGGAAGACTTGCATTTTTACAGTTGATAATCCTCGCTATTCTTTTAACCTCGTCATTTTTCACCCCCACACCCAAAAGACGACTTTTATTAAAATTAACTTTAAGACCCGAGGATACTTGAAAGCATCATAAAATTCTGATCACATTAGATATGTTTAACTTGGACCATTCACCTACAAGAAGTGCATCATCTGCATATTGTAGATGAAAGAGCTCCACATTATTCTTTCCAACTTTAACACCTTAAAGAACTCCTTTTTCTCTTGCTTCCATCATAGCAATGTGCAAAGCTTCCATTGCAATGATAAACAAAAAAGGTGACAACGGATCTCCTTTTCTCAAACCTTTGCTGAACTTAAATTCCTTGGAGGGACTGCCATTTATGAGGATCGAAGAAAAGCCCGAGTGAAGGCAACCAAGAATCCAATCACTCCATTTCCTGAATATTCACCAAGGCAGGCGTCTGTTCTAGTTATTATGTGAATCAATTGTAATAACCCGAAAATTTTCGAGTTATTAATTTCCTGTAAACCCGAAACGATTGATTATAAATTTTAATCTAGTTATTTTATTCACCGTTGCATTCAAAATATTGTTATATTTTTCTCTTTGAAAAATAACTAGTGAGATTACGAAACGAACCCTGTGACAAAACTCACGTTCCATTTTCACTAGAACCGCACGCGTACCGACACCGTGATAGTATGGCATAAGTTTAATTGATCAAAACGAAGAATGTACAAAACATATCGTAAAAATAAATACGAACTCGGAAATAAAAACGAATAATTTATGACGACTCTAAAACTCTCGAGCTAGAGATATTTAAACGGAGCCAGATCCGACACAGTCTAACGAGACTCGGGTATTTAATTTACTCACTTTAGTTAAAACTACACTTATACTTATACACACTAAAATAAATATACTCTCCTCCACTCACACAAAAACCGAAACATTTCAACTTATCTTCTTTGACTGCCTTTCTCCTTCCCCCAAAAATGTCGAACCATCACCCTCACCAGCCTTCCAGCCTTTGACCTAGAAATGTTGTCTTCTTCAGGAGTCACGGGTCGACCTAGGATGAATACTTGTAGAAAAGGAAATAGCTCCAAAAGGGGATGATTATTCTCCCAACAATCCGAAAGTAATATGGAGCCTAACTCCACTTTCATCCTTAAATCCACACCTCCGAGACACCATTCGAATCACACCAAACTACAACCACACCTCAATCTGAGAAGTTCTCAAGATCAGGGTTAAAGTTGCGATTCGAATTGGAGAAGGAAGTGGGTTTTGGAGCTTTCGGATCCGGGTTTATTCTCTTGGTCTCCTTTGTAATCGACTCATCATCATCTCTTTTGTAAGGTTAAAACCCAATCTCGTGATTATGTTTTCTTTTAAAAAGCTCTCGACTGATATGTACTTCTTTGTGATTATTATGAATTTCTTGTTATATAAATTATGTCGATTCAATTAGTTGGTCTTGGTGTGGTTTAAAAAGGTTTGAAACTGTTAATTATTAGAACACTAAGTAAAACTTGTTATTGGCTCGGTTCTTGAAGTGGTGTCATTTGAAGTTGCGTTTAAAAAGTCGGATTAGCCAAACCTTATTAGATAAAAATGGTGCCCGCAAGGTGTTTGTGAAAATGCCAGGTCAAAATCGAGTAGAATGAGGTCCGCAAGCCTTGGTCTTTTGCCGTATTAGCTTATCTAGAAACTCCTTGTAATAACTCGTGTTAAGATTTACCTTGTCCGTTTTGTATCCATTCGGTGTTCACCTTCATGTCGAGTTACGCTCTGCTTAACTTCTTGAGTTCCTAGTCGAATGATAAGCCTACAAAGTGTCTGACGTTTTGTTGAATAAAGTATGTCGAGTTCCCTTCTAAATACATGATGTACTGGTTCATAACAAGAGTTGCTAAAAATATTTAGTTTGCTACTTCACTTTTCAATGTTTTAGGCTAAATGAAATTGTTTGTGCTTTGGTCGAACCCACAGTAAGGGTATGGTTCTTGCTCCATGCCAAAGTTTCACAATTTCATCACATAGAGAATTAAAGGTTTAGAGTCAAAAAGATTTGTTTATGTTGGTTCGCGTTGTGAGTCAAGAGCCCTCCACTCAAACAAAAATGTTTCTCTTAGTTTACGCATGTGTCCTCAGTTTCCAAATTTTAACACATATTTAGAGTAAAGTGGTATTGGGTTGTATGTTTAGATGTGTCGAGAATGACACTGGGCCAAAGCCCACTTGATTCTTAAGTTTCCATTTGTAGTTGGGCCGCAGCCCACGCCAATTGAAAACAGACATGGGCCATAGGGTGCGTTTGATTGCAAACTAATATAAGAATGTGCATCTCTTTTGAAAACGTGTCAACGCATAGCAAAAACCTGAATTGGTGATTTTGAGGTGCTTCGTACTCGACCTATTCCGCAACACATTCCCGACTCATTTCATTTCACTCGCCCATGATGTTCGCAACATAATCTATAACAAGATACTAAAAATTATTATAATCCAAACTATACATTTGACACATACAACAATAACATAAATGTTTTGAAAACTTTTAAACTTAGTTACACCTCATTGAGCCAATAACTTCAAGTATTAAAAATATAGTTTTAAACTAAATACTGCCACACCAGCAACAACAACATAAAACTTTTGAATTAAACTCGTGGAGTCTTAAACTTAGTCATTGAACTAAATTATGCCATACTAATCTAGGTCACGCGTTGAAGTTACTACACACCATTTGATTCCATTGCATCACAGATTTCTACTACTACCAAGGTGAGTTCATAGTCCCACTTTTACTATGTTTTCAAATCACGTGGGGAGATACATGCTATAAATCTGAACACAAATATTTTTGTATGCTATCCTGATTGATATTGCTAAGTTAATATTGCCTAAGTTACCACCCTGCCAAAAAGTCCCTCATATCATGAACCATTAATCACTTGCGAGTGAACGCGAATTCGGTGAATAGATCTATTGGAAGTTGACGACCCATTTGAAGTTAGCCTGAAATGGTAACCAAATGCACTTTATTCGAATTATCAAGAGTTTGGCAAACTCCTACGACGAGGGCATTATCACCTACATCATTGCTATGATGTGGGCTATTTATATCATTTATTATTACACCCGATGTTAAGGTTTGCGTGTCATGAGGCTTAGGGCAATATATATATATCACACTACAATATCATTGTTTTCACTATTATTTACCTTGTGTTCAAACTATTACAAATAAAACACTGTGAATTCACTCAACCTTTGTGTTGACATTTTAAGCATGTTTATCTCAGGTATCTAAAGAAATCTCAAGCACGGAGTTGGCACGGGCATGGAGAAAAGACCCACCTTTGTTCCAAATAACTATATCATTCTTTTCAAACTCATCATCACTTTTGTGAACTACTACCCCCTTTTGATAACAAATATGTAATCTCTGAATATTGAGTTTTCATTAAATGATATAAAATTTCCCTTTTTATCAAAAATCTATACTTATGACTGTGATCTAGTTGGTAATACCCCGATTAAGTCTTCCGCTGCTTCATTACGATTTTCGGGGTGTTACAGATTGGTATCAGAGCCATGGTTATAGAGAACCAAATGCTTTTAAAAAACATTGGACTATAACCGTGATTTCTAAAAGGACCATTTTAAACCTTACCACCCTATGCCCTCCGTGCCAACACTTTGCTACACTTTTGCATTGAGATTTGCTTGGCAGATTATGCATGACAAACGAATTTTTATCACTATAGAATTTAGCATTGAGATTTGCTTGGCAGATTATGCATAACGAATTAGTTTTATCACCTACGAATGTTATTACAACTAATGCATGTTATTATTAGCTAACTTACACTTGTTATTATCGGGATATTACAGTACCATGGCTTTTAATTCACTTTACTCCACCGAAACCATTCCCCGTACTATTCGCACTTCCTCAGTTATCCAACTCATACCAAACTCAGACGATTCTTATGTGCTGGTGGAGTCCACATCCACGTTACCCGATTCGACATTATTCTTTCCCTTACTCCCACTCACTTATCCATTTACCACCGTCAGGGAGAGCCGTCATGCCTCAAAATAACGAGATGTTGGAGGGTGTGCCCAGTACTTTCGAGGTTGACCAGAGTTCCAGGAGAACTCAAATGGAGACAGAGGATGACATGGTGTGGAGAGATATACCATGTATAGACGATCGCATTGCCACCATGGAGACCTGGGACTATATGTCTCATTTATCGTCATTCGAGTCTTCGAACACTCCATACCCTGGGACACCACTAGAGGACACAGAGATGAGCGTTGTTGCTCAGATGCATAACCAGTTGGACTCGCTGACTAGAAGAGTAGAGCTTCACTCCGAGCATCTCGATGAGCTACCAACTGATCAGTTTGAGTCGTACAACCAAGACCTCCGTATATTGTTCAGGAGGATGAACATCAGAAGACAAGAGATCTCTGATGTGAGTTTCAGAGTTGATACCGTTGAACATGCGCGGACGGTAGCCCAGGAGACAGTCCAGGGATTACAGTGTAGGGTAGGAGATGTCGAGAGAGCCCTACGAGCAGCCAGGGATACTGAGAGAACCCAGAGTCAGAGGATTACCGCTTTAGAGGCTATGTTGGCAGCACAGTTGAGTATAAACCAGGATTTCCAAAGGCATTTTATAGAGATGGATGACTTGGCTGAGATAGCTAGAGGTTTACAGCACGGACCTGGAGATGCACCCGGCACTTCATAGATTAGTCACGTATTGTTGTAGTAGTGACATCTTAACTTGCCCAGCGTGGCATTAATAATTTTGTATTGTATTGTTCTTTTGGAAACAATGTATCAAATTATTAAAACTCATGGTTAGTTATGATTACTATGTACCAATATTGATCTATGTTATGGTTGCTTTCTTCATTTATGTGTTGTGATTTTCTTTTAATACGTCACCATATTATTCCATGCGTGTTGTGATTGTATTCAGACATGTCATGATGATTAATTATGATGATTTTGTTTATGAGGATGTTGTATGCTACTATTATGAGGACAGTTATGACACCTCACTTGATTATATTAACCGTAAAACCTAAATATATGTTCTTGTGTCATTGTTAGAACATGGCTACCCGCAACAGAACTACAGAAGCAGTCGCCGGATCGATCATGACTCCTGAGGAGATCCGCCGATTGATCACGGAAAGCGTGACCGCTGCATTAATAACTCAAGCTGCAGCCACGACTCCTACCAGTAGTGCAACAAGGCCCACTGCCGAGAGCGAGCCAGTTGCAACCCGCAAGTGCACGTATAAGGAGTTCATGAGTTGCAAACCGCCAACCTTTAAGGGTACTGAAGGAGTGACAGAGTTAGCTCGATGGTTTGAGCGTTCAGAGACTGTCTTTACAAGAAGTGGTTGTGCCAAAAACGACAAAGTCGCCTTTGCTACTGGCACTCTAACAGATGATGCACTGTCGTGGTGGAACGCCACTGCTCATAAAATGGGTAATGATAGAGCTTACCAACTTCCTTGGGCTGAGTTTAAACAGAAGATGTTGAAGAAGTATTGTCCTCGCACCGAAATTCGAAAGATGGAAGATGAGTTTGAGCGCTTGGTGGTAAAAGGATATGATCTTAGAGCTTATGATAGGAGATTCCAAGAGCTCTCCATACTATGCCCAACCAAGGTGCCGGATTTCGAGAAAACACTGGAAAGGTATGTTGAAGGATTACCCAGAAGCATAGAAGGAGATGTCACGGTGTCCAAACCACAAACACTGGAGGAAGCCATGGAGACTGCTCAGAAATTACTGGAAAGGGAAATCAGGCGTAAGCAGGCTCAGGGAAGCAACGATCACAAAAGAAAATTTGATGATCGTAGAGGCAATCACAACAACAGCTCGCATCACAACAACAACACTCATCACAACAACAACAACAACCACCACCACCAACAAAACAGAGAGCAAAAAGTCGCAAGGGCTTATATGGCTGCACCAACAGAAGGCAGAGTTTATGCTGGGAACCACCCACTATGCGATCAGTGCAATTGGCATCACTCAGGGCCTTGCACTGTTAAGTGTGGAAGCTGCCACAGAGTAGGCCATCAGACCAAGAATTGCAAGGATAGAGGCCCCGTTGCTGGGAACGACTTACAGCGAGTAGTGACTTGTTTTGGCTGTGGGGAGCGTGGACACTACAGGAACGAATGCCCTCAGAACCGTGGGCAAAAAGTCGAAGGTGCTCGCAGGAGAGCATATATGTTGGAGGGAAGAGAAGCTCACCAGGACCTCAACAACGCGACGGACTGACGAAGTTTAGAATTTAGCAGTCCCATTCCCTTATGTATTATGTTGTACTAAGTCTACGACATCCCTAGTATCCGGATTTTTAAGACTATTTTCTGTTCTATAAACAACTTGCTGTGATAATTCCCCATCTATTGTACTTTCTATTCCTTTCTGATTTCCATATTATCAACAAATTTGTTATCAATCATAACATCTTTTCTTAAATTGCCATTTTGTAAACGGCATGGGTTGAATCTATTTAAACACTGGGAATTATAACGACTAAACCGAACATCACATCATTGTTCCTAAATTATACATAGCCTAGCTACCTATGTCTAATTCAGGAGGGATCATGTTATGCTGGGAGCAGTTATTTATAAATCCTAAAACAAACTGATTCACCATCTACAAAAGCTGAAGATTAGCAACTTTCTCTACATTCACCAAGTTCTCGACCGGAACCCTCATTGTTAAAATTTGTTATTAACAAACTCCTTTGTTTAACGGGTAGGTTACCTCCACAGATTTTTTTTTTTTTTTTTTTTTTTTTTTTTTTTGATATTCATGAAACCCTAGTCGTACCTTTGAAAGAAATTCGACTTGACGATAAGCTAAATTCTGTCAAAGAACCAATGGAGATTTTGGAAAGAGATGTCAAACAATTAAAACAAAGCCGTATTCCTATTGTCAAAGTTAGATGAAATTCTGGGAGAGGACCCGAGTACACATGGGAATGCGAAGACCAATTTCGTGCTAAATACCCTCACCTATTCGATAAGACAACCCCGACCACTACCACATCTTAGGATTCGGGACGAATCCTGTCTAACGGGTAGGTAGTGTAATAACCCGAAAATTTTTGAGTTATTAATTTCCTGTAAACCCGAAACGATTGATTATAAATTTTAATCTAGTTATTTTATTCACCGTTGCATTCAAAATATTGTTATATTTTTCTCTTTGAAAAATAACTAGTGAGATTACGAAACGAACCCTGTGACAAAACTCACGTTCCATTTTCACTGGAACCGCACGTGTACCGACACCGTGATAGTATGGCATAAGTTTAATTGATCAAAACGAAGAATGTACAAAACAGATCGTAAAAATAAATACGAACTCGGAAATAAAAATGAATAATTTATGACGACTCTAAAACTCTCGAGCTAGAGATATTTAAACGGAGCCAGATCCGACACAGTCTAACGAGACTCGGGTATTTAATTTACTCACTTTAGTTAAAACTACACTTATACTTATACACACTAAAATAAATATACTCTCCTCCACTCACACAAAAACCGAAACATTTCAACTTATCTTCTTTGACTGCCTTTCTCCTTCCCCCAAAAATGTCGAACCATCACCCTCACCAGCCTTCCAGCCTTTGACCTAGAAATGTTGTCTTCTTCAGGAGTCACGGGTCGACCTAGGATGAATACTTGTAGAAAAGGAAATAGCACCAAAAGGGGATGATTATTCTCCCAACAATCCGAAAGTAATATGGAGCCTAACTCCACTTTCATCCTTAAATCCACACCTCCGAGACACCATTCGAATCACACCAAACTACAACCACACCTCAATCTGAGAAGTTCTCAAGATCAGGGTTAAAGTTGCGATTCGAATTGGAGAAGGAAGTGGGTTTTGGAGCTTTCGGATCCGGGTTTATTCTCTTGGTCTCCTTTGTAATCGACTCATCATCATCTCTTTTGTAAGGTTAAAACCCAATCTCGTGATTATGTTTTCTTTTAAAAAGCTCTCGACTGATATGTACTTCTTTGTGATTATTATGAATTTCTTGTTATATAAATTATGTCGATTCAATTAGTTGGTCTTGGTGTGGTTTAAAAAGGTTTGAAACTGTTAATTATTAGAACACTAAGTAAAACTTGTTATTGGCTCGGTTCTTGAAGTGGTGTCATTTGAAGTTGCGTTTAAAAAGTCGGATTAGCCAAACCTTATTAGATAAAAATGGTGCCCGCAAGGTGTTTGTGAAAATGCCAGGTCAAAATCGAGTAGAATGAGGTCCGCAAGCCTTGGTCTTTTGCCGTATTAGCTTATCTAGAAACTCCTTGTAATAACTCGTGTTAAGATTTACCTTGTCCGTTTTGTATCCATTCGGTGTTCACCTTCATGTCGAGTTACGCTCTGCTTAACTTCTTGAGTTCCTAGTCGAATGATAAGCCTACAAAGTGTCTGACGTTTTGTTGAATAAAGTATGTCGAGTTCCCTTCTAAATACATGATGTACTGGTTCATAACAAGAGTTGCTAAAAATATTTAGTTTGCTACTTCACTTTTCAATGTTTTAGGCTAAATGAAATTGTTTGTGCTTTGGTCGAACCCACAGTAAGGGTATGGTTCTTGCTCCATGCCAAAGTTTCACAATTTCATCACATAGAGAATTAAAGGTTTAGAGTCAAAAAGATTTGTTTATGTTGGTTCGCGTTGTGAGTCAAGAGCCCTCCACTCAAACAAAAATGTTTCTCTTAGTTTACGCATGTGTCCTCAGTTTCCAAATTTTAACACATATTTAGAGTAAAGTGGTATTGGGTTGTATGTTTAGATGTGTCGAGAATGACACTGGGCCAAAGCCCACTTGATTCTTAAGTTTCCATTTGTAGTTGGGCCGCAGCCCACGCCAATTGAAAACAGACATGGGCCATAGGGTGCGTTTGATTGCAAACTAATATAAGAATGTGCATCTCTTTTGAAAACGTGTCAACGCATAGCAAAAACCTGAATTGGTGATTTTGAGGTGCTTCGTACTCGACCTATTCCGCAACACATTCCCGACTCATTTCATTTCACTCGCCCATGATGTTCGCAACATAATCTATAACAAGATACTAAAAATTATTATAATCCAAACTATACATTTGACACATACAACAATAACATAAATGTTTTGAAAACTTTTAAACTTAGTTACACCTCATTGAGCCAATAACTTCAAGTATTAAAAATATAGTTTTAAACTAAATACTGCCACACCAGCAACAACAACATAAAACTTTTGAATTAAACTCGTGGAGTCTTAAACTTAGTCATTGAACTAAATTATGCCATACTAATCTAGGTCACGCGTTGAAGTTACTACACACCATTTGATTCCATTGCATCACAGATTTCTACTACTACCAAGGTGAGTTCATAGTCCCACTTTTACTATGTTTTCAAATCACGTGGGGAGATACATGCTATAAATCTGAACACAAATATTTTTGTATGCTATCCTGATTGATATTGCTAAGTTAATATTGCCTAAGTTACCACCCTGCCAAAAAGTCCCTCATATCATGAACCATTAATCACTTGCGAGTGAACGCGAATTCGGTGAATAGATCTATTGGAAGTTGACGACCCATTTGAAGTTAGCCTGAAATGGTAACCAAATGCACTTTATTCGAATTATCAAGAGTTTGGCAAACTCCTACGACGAGGGCATTATCACCTACATCATTGCTATGATGTGGGCTATTTATATCATTTATTATTACACCCGATGTTAAGGTTTGCGTGTCATGAGGCTTAGGGCAATATATATATATCACACTACAATATCATTGTTTTCACTATTATTTACCTTGTGTTCAAACTATTACAAATAAAACACTGTGAATTCACTCAACCTTTGTGTTGACATTTTAAGCATGTTTATCTCAGGTATCTAAAGAAATCTCAAGCACGGAGTTGGCACGGGCATGGAGAAAAGACCCACCTTTGTTCCAAATAACTATATCATTCTTTTCAAACTCATCATCACTTTTGTGAACTACTACCCCCTTTTGATAACAAATATGTAATCTCTGAATATTGAGTTTTCATTAAATGATATAAAATTTCCCTTTTTATCAAAAATCTATACTTATGACTGTGATCTAGTTGGTAATACCCCGATTAAGTCTTCCGCTGCTTCATTACGATTTTCGGGGTGTTACATCAATGAGATCCCAAGAACAAGACTTCATAATCTACTACCACCTTCTAATTCTGTAAATTGAAAGTTACGGATTATAATTCAGGGAAGAGCATATTCCACAACACACATAGTGACATATTGTATTGTACATTGACAAAGTCGGACTTTTTTAAGACTTGTAAAAAGTATACACGTTTAAATAGCCAAAAATATTAAACTTGGTCTAAATAACATTGATGTTCAAATAGTTATACCACATTTGAACTAGACGAAATCGAATTAAGAAAATTATAACAATGAGCTAGAGACGATAAAAGTTACAAGGAATTATTACAAGCATTGGATGGATTTGAAATCTGATCAATCCAAGATTAACGAAACTCCTTACTTCTACGAGTATGAGATAATGAGATATCCAAGACTGAGACAATGATCTAATGACATCACATAAGGTGTCTTTCTTCGGAGGTTTTAGATCAAAGCAAGTGAAGTACACATGTGGTAATATGCATTCACAATCATGGTCGAAGCAACAAATATATAGCTCGTGTAATGAAAACAGATTTTCTAAGTGTTTCAAAAGAAAATAACTTTAACAGCTTATTGGCCACGGAAGTTCACCGCCGATGACTCCGGGCTATCCAAAAGGGTAGTCGCCCTAAGATTAATCGGCTCATGTCAAGTCGGAAACCCAGGTAATCCAAAAAAAAAGTTACATGAACTTTTACAGGATGAAGTATAATAGATGATGGTCCAAGCACGATTTATCGTTTACGTCAAGTGCTAAAAAGCATCAGAAACTCGTGCACTTAGTCATGCCCATAAACAATGATTTGCGTTAAAAGTGATCTTAATTGCGTAGTAAAGGAGTTTTGAGAGACAACAAGTGACTAAATAGAGGATGGTCCAAGCCACGTTGTTGACACTTCCCTCCCATATCACTTTTTTTGTATGATAAACAGGCAGCTAAACATTTCCAAAGCAAACACAAGCTAGATACACTTTTTGAGTTTCTTCAGACCTTTAAGTCTGTCTTAATTATATCCAGAGCCTCAGATTTTTCACATCGAAAACTACAGAAATGGAAACAAAAGTTTAAACCTCATTCAGCACTTACGGTGTTTTTTTTTTTAAATTTACTAGCCCTCTTACTCCTACCAGTAAGAGGTGGTCAGACGTTTTGCTTGTTTGTTTTTTTCTTTTGAGTCAGGCCCAGTTAGACATATAACATCTTACTCAGTAAGAGGTGGGGGACTTGTCTTACTGCCTCTTACTCGATAAGAGATTGAAGAATCGTGTTAATATAATATATTTGATGGTTTATTAACTATGTTATATTTATGATAAAAAGTCTTGTTTCATATTTACATAAATTACTTAAATAAATTGCAGAAACGAGCACTTAAAATCATTCGGACAATTATAAAAAAATAAACAACATTATTTCGTTCAGATTTAGACTTTCTAGCCACCTCTTACTGGTAAAATGTGGTAGTCAGATTCAGACCTAAAACATATTAATGAAACAAACACACCCTTAGTCTTTAAACATATGCTACAAATTTTGTACACCACGAGTTGCAACAACAAATACATGGATTTTACAGTCGTGACTAAATTTCGACTGACAACTTATTAGTTTCACACTCTCACTTAACTCTTGTACGTATTTTTATTATACCGAGTACTATGGAATTGTCTATAGATCTCATTCACTTTATGTTGTAGTAGTAGATAATTGCTTTTGGGGAAATAAGCCCATTAGTAGACATTGCTTTAGGGTCAATTCGGGTTTTGGCTTAAAAACATACCTGAACCCGACCATATTTAGAACTCGGGTTAGTCGGGTTTGGGTCAACCCGAGTATAAGTAAAATGATTAAAAAAAATTGACCTTATGTACATTGTATACCCTTTTATATATGGTTTTAGTAATTTTTAATACAAAAGTTTCAACTTAGTATATATCGGCCTCTTAAAATAAATAATTTTCAAGTCGGCCTTTCCGCCAACAACGTTCAAGTTCCGTCACTGAATATTGCATAAGATAGATGTGATCGACAACTTAGGACACTCATCGTTTGGTTTCATGGTTGGAATATCTCGATTTTATATGTATGTATTTGTTTATGTAGCTATCTTTTATAAGAAGAGGAAAAAAAAGTTTGGTTTTCATTTGTAGCAACAACTTTAATGATCTAAAATGAGTTGTATTTATGATCGCAATAGGTATGTGATAGTATAGAGGGCCGAGTCAACAATAAGAGGCCCATAATGCGAAAGAGATTGGCGCACACAATAATGGAAAAAAGGCTAAAGAGACTCTTTCAATTATACGCACATTATAAATTGTAAGCAGTTAATTTCATTTTCATGTGTGTAAGTGTGTTTGCATTGTAATGGTAATTAACTGGTAATTCATAGGCGATGGTTGATGGGTAATAGAAACGTAAAAGCATAAATATAGTAAGACAGTCTTACCAACAATATGAAAGTTCCATAGCCACAAAACTTGGAAAATTACAAAACGTGACATATTTACCAATTGAATTTTGATACGAAACTTTTTACAACTGATCAAGCGTGTATCATACACTCTCGAAGGACATGGATTTTCCCGTTCATCATGACCACCATCTTTGGTTGCTGTCACCACCTAGACTAACAGATTTGGTTAAAAGTTAAAAAATGATGTCCTTGGGACGTATTTTTAAAAAAATAAAAAAAATCTAGCAATATCGTATGTATGGTACAAATAATACTTTGCTGGATGTAGTCTAACTAAAGACAAATTGTATAAAAAAAGTTGCTGATCGATCTAGTTAAGTATGCACTGGTCTGAGTTTAACTAAAAGATATAACCCACATCTTATGATCTTAATATGGAATTCTCTGATTATCCACCCTAAGAACTAAAACGAAGCTGACAGCAAAAGTAGAAACAATTCTTTCACTCAAGCTTTGGTCCCAAATTTTTTCCTCAAAAATAGAATATGGGTTATTCCCTTTTAAACCGATAAAGTTCCCTTTATATTGTCGTTTCATTTTCAGCCACAACCGTGAACCGCGACTACATCATCAACTACCAAACGCATATCTTACGTGAGTTTTATTTCAAAAATCACTCATCTACTTGCGCTTACAACAAAAAACCGTAATTATGATTGTTCTATTCCAAACATGTGGCTCATAAGCAGGGGCGGACTGAGGGGGTTTCCCAGGGTGCACGGGAACTATATGGATTTTTCTTGCGTAATGTAAAATTATGTCAAATATACTGATTTTTCTAAAATGTACCCGGTCTTTAATTTTTAAGTTACGATTTTTATGTACTTATCATTCAAATGGACCTGATAACTTCTGGTCCTGGGTCCGCCACCGCTCATAAAGGTTTGAGGTGCACTAGCGAGAAATGATACGGGAGAGACTATGGGCATGGAAAGCAATCAAAACACACCCGGTCCCTTTTTCTTCCATGCAAATTATTCCTTTTTCTCTCTCGGCAGCAGTTTCTTACCGAGAGGTTTGACGAGAGATTAAGCATCTTTGTGTGTTTTATTTTGTGTGCTGTGGGTAGGGACATGTTTATATGTAGTAGAAAATGAGGAAAAGTTTAAAAAATGAGAAATGGTGATGCAAAAGTTCATTAAAAAAATGTTACTAAGTAAATAATTACGTCAAAATGATATGGCATGACCCACTTAGCACATCCTCATCACAAATGTCGTCAAAACAAAGCCCTATACATGGTTATGACTACAGTAACCCGGTACAATTTATGTCAATATTTTAAAATCTGAGTTGATCCGGCCGGTTGAACCGGATTAGTGACCAGGCCGGAAGTGACCCGTTTTTTCCTTGTTCTAAAATCGGATTGAACTGTCCGATTTTAGTCGACCAGGTTAATCCGGTTTAACAAATATGGCCAGTTCAAGCCTATTTAAAAGAATACAATTTTAAATGCTTCTTTTTTCCAGTAGAACTCATTGAATTTGTCGAAATTTGTAACACCAGTATTTGTGTGTGTTTATATTATAGTTCTAAAAAAGGCTACTTTTGAAGAGTTTATGAATCAATAATTTGACTAATAATTAATCGGACATAATAAACAATTATTAGATTTAGATGATAGGTGAATGCATGAAGTTTATTCGACTTAATTTGATATTTGAGATATCAATTGTGCATTGTAACTGACAAATTTCAAACAACCAAACAGATTTCAAACAACCATAGCTAAAGTTGAAAAAAATGCGTCCCTGAGTATGAATGTTATTTTTATTTTTTTTCTTTCGAACAACAAGAAAAATATTTATAACAAAACTACTAGCAAGGAGCTAGAGACAATTACAAAGGAGTTTTTAATCAATCATGCCAATTAGACAATTTAGCACCTTTACGTTTTAACCAAGAAAAAGAAAAAGAATGAATACTATCTAGGATGTCACATTTCCCCATTGCTTGAGTGTTAAATATGACACAATTACGATACTTCCAAAGAATCCAGCACGTTGTAGCAATAAACGATCCAATTAAGCAAAGCAGAACATGAATGTTGTTAGATTGCAGATCAACTTTTTTTAATCTTTCTTAGAGAAAATATTGTATTTACATGGCCTATTTAAGTTTTGTATGTGTGCATGATAATCGTTAAATCAACATCACCAATTAGTTGTCGTTGGACAATAGCAAGTAGAAAACCAATTCGACCCGGCGGATCGACCGGTTGGACCAGTGACCCAGTGAACCGGCGACCCACAACAACAATACATAATCCCGCCGGAGCAAGGTATGAAGGATGTGAGATGTAGACTGTCACACCTTTACCCGAAGGTAAAGGGACTGTTTTCAGAAAGACCTCCGACAAATGGTTGTGTGCAAGCGAACAAACAAGATGCAAGACAGTTGGCCACCAAGGGTAATCTTTGAGAGGTATCTGGTTGGAGAGGTGTAAGATCCTACAAAAATCCGTCATGATAATCTTTGTTAATTAATTATAACCTCGACTTCCCGTTTAACAACACCCACTTTTTCGGGGGAATTTAAAATTTTTCCGGTTATTTTATTTACACCACGACTCAACATCGTAACGAGTAACAAATATCGGCACTAGTTCTCGACGTACTTTATGAAACATATTTACTTCGCAACGACTAATAGATCACAAGTTACCCTTTACACCATTTACAAATGTTAGCTAAAACCAATATAACCATAACCTAATTACAAAGATCACATTTCATTAATGTAAACTAAGCAAACCACTCGGATCAAAGCCCATCTCCATTTCACCACAAACAGCCCGCCATCACCACACGCTGCACAAGCCCAACATTAGAAACCAAAGTCTTTATGTAAACCTTATATGCGTTCGACTAACCGACACACTCCAAAACAACTCGATTTCTTCCAAATTGTAAATGCAACTCGCTAATGTTTTTACACCCATTTGTACACGACCCACTAAACTTTGAACATGCACAATCCCACTAATAAATGTCGAGTAGAATTAGGAGCCATTTTGGTTGCCACAATCCGAACTAAACGTATAGATATGAAGACCAAAAACTAAACCGTCTTGAACCGCTCTTATTCCTACCCCCTCCTAATAATATATTTAGCATAACTATGACATTTAGAAGACCATAAGGACTGCGGTAGGAGTTTGTAGCTCGCTAAAACAAATTCTCCCATATTAAAAATACAACCCGAACTCAAAGATAGCACAAGTGTAAAGAATTAGATTTCCCACGTTTCACCATTATCAAATGTCTTATTATGTCGGTAGAACTAGCCTAGTTGTCCCATACACCACAGTAACTCTCAATCGGTGGAGTCATATAGTCCACAAAAACGTGTGACTCCTTTCTATAAGATCCCACCCTTCTAATCATTTGCCATACCTACCTTTCACTCCCTCTACTCTCACAGTATACTTCACAAGAGCAGCCATGTATATTACAACTTAGAGATGCAAACTTAGTAAGAACTAAAAACCTTAAACACATGCCTTAAACACGCTAAAAGCCTACTGCCCTTGTTACTGCATGCAACTTGTCGAACCACCCAACTTCCTACACAACCCATTCACCTCTCCTACTCCATACCACTTGCATCTCACTCTTTCTCACTCACCAAATATCCATAGAAACGCGATAAGGGTAAGAACCCACCACGCATTAGCATACCTCAGCTAGCTAAGTGGACTGACTTACACCTGCTTCCAGTCGACCTCCTCAGTTTCTCACCACCTTTTTCAAAGGTGAAGTAAGTAACCATGCTCTCTTTTACATTTAAAACCTCACGTACTCACTCACACATGCATACTTTAAGTTATGTTCGAACGTATATATATGTATAAATTAAGTTCTATAATACTTCTGTGACTATATCCAAAGCAACACGTACCACTGTATCATAACTCACTTTCACCACTAGATAGCAAGCCATGTATGCATCATTTGATTCTCATTCAATAGCATACATTAACTCACATGCATCAATCCTTGCTAAAATGTAAAGCATCCTTATATTCGAACACCACAGTGACATAAATTTAACCATGCACGTTATTAAATTCGCTTTGTGGAATACCAACCATCACCTCTCGTTGTTCTCATATTTTAAACTTGCATCGCTTAATAAGTAAACCTCACGTATGGCTAAAACATGAGAAAAAGCTAAAATATGCCACGAGTTCGATACACAGAAAACCGACTCAAAGTAACATTCAAAAGGACTTCGTATCCCACGACTAGGACCTAATGACTACACGTCCCCTTCACACGACCCAATAAAACTCCCAACTAGCTACCCTTCTCGTTTTAACAACACGTAAAAATCACAGAGAAACAATCTTTCATTAAACGCTACAACAATTGCCTTAAAGAGGAGACTTAGTTTATTTTCAAAAGTTCTCAGTTGCACCTGTGCGACTGGTACAACTCGAGTTTTATTTATTTACAATTGAAACAAACAACGATCACATATTTTACACCATTCAATAGATCACCCAGCTAGTTACTTATTTGGTGTTTTGAGTTCGACCTTATAAGATCTTTATGACCCTCAAAACTCCACTAGTTTAAAGCTACTCGCTAGTAAAAATAAATATAACAAACTTTAGAAATTAAATGATTTTCGAAGTGGACTAAGAGTTAAGCCCACTAAGTTTTTGTGATTTACCAGCCCAACAGGCCCATATGGCATATTTTCAGAATCATAACAATAGCCCAAGCCCAAGCCCAAAACTATTTTCACGCCCTCGCCACTAAATTTATTATTGGGCCTTAAGCTAAATCGTTAGTTGGCCCATTAATATGAAAATAAGCTCTTTTTCAGAATAAGCAATTAGAATAAGTTAAATTAAACTTAATAAAGTTATAGAAATTTTCAGAATATTTTTCCCGTCATTTTTATGCAAAAAGGACTAAAAATGTAACGCGAGTTAACCGGAAGGACCAAAACTGCCAACCCGTGTAACCCGTGGACTGAAGCTGCTAAAACAGATTATAAAGGATTTAAATTGACATACCTTTGGACTTCAAGCCTTATATGGACATATGGACAAATTTTGGACTATTAATGGACTTTGGACTTAACCGAGGACTAACGACGTAACGCAACCACAGTTAGACTAAGAAGGATGAAATCTGAAAAGAACAAGGACCTATTTAACTTACTTGACATTCTTATTTATTTTCTATTTTCACCCTTCATTTCATATGCATTTTACATTTTTAGTTATGCATTATTTAAGGTTTCGATATTAGAAATGTTAGCAATTTCACTTGCATATTATTTCAGTATATTTCGGAAAAGTAATATTTTGGGTCGTTTGAGATAAAGAACCGAGATAATATTATAGATATATTATATTTTTAACTTGAGGCATTTTAAGCATATCACACACTCACATCACCAATCAAATCGTTATACGATTTATCCTTTCCACATTCGTTATTAGTCGTAAGTTAGACTCTTAGACTTCGCTTATATTCAGGTCTAGTATTGAAGGAGTTTTCGTGATCGTTTACTTGCTCTTATAATTTCGTCTTGCCGGATACGCTCCAGGTGAGTCGTGGCCCCTACTTTTCACACTTGTTTTTAATAACTCTTTTGGGGGAGATACATGCTTTAACTGTTTTATACTACTTGAAATCTCTTATGATTTACTCGAAATTATCAACTATGCTTTACCTATTTGAATCATACTTGAAAAGAATACATGCTCAATATATGTGCAAATAGTCTGTCTAGTTTAAACACGGAACTTGAAACATAACATCTCTGAACTACTTGACGTAACATGATACTGAAATTCACTGTATGTATTCATATAACAAATGAAGGAACTGTTACTTATTATGATATTTCTATATTCCACTGGAAATAATTGCCAAGATCAGAATATGTATATTTTATGAACCTTGAGACCTATATTGCCTAAGCTTACTTTATTGCCAAAAAGTCCCTTTATCATGAGCCATTAATCACTGCGGTGAGCGCGAATATAGCAACAGCTTCGAAACCTGTTGGTGGACTGACAACCTATCCCACTAATACTAGGACGGAATGCTTAACCGCTAGTCGTATTAGTCGCGATGCGCTATATTTGAGAAAAATAGGAAGTGGCAAATCACCTATTACACGAGGGCATAATCTTTCGTCATTAATTTGGTGAACACTCCGTTTTACGGTACTTTGTTAACGTTTTGCGTGTCATGAGGCCAAAGGCAATATAACTTTATATATGAATGTTTCATATATATATCCTAGGATACAGCTGTATTAGAAGACCATCACTTTTCACTGATAGATCTCAGACTTTAGACTATTATTACTTTACGTGATATGATTATGAATCTCGTACTTGACCTTTAACTGTTATCATATGTGATTTAAACTGAAAATTCTATAAAGACAACTAAAAAGGCTTAGTATATAGTTACTTTCAAAAGTTAATCCAACATATCATTTCGAGCGTATAACAACGTAGCTCATATTCATCTATAATTTGAAACTTATGATCGTTTGAGGTCATACATGAATTACTTATGAATTTTATTCAACACGACTTGTTATTTAATGAAGAACTACTATTTATATCGACAATCATGATACACCTTTCAAATAAAGTTATTTTCTATAAACTCCACGAGCTCACCAACCATTGTGTTGACATCTTTAAGCATGTTTATCTCAGGTAATTAACGGAGCAGGACAAGACACGGAGCGGGCATCCTTTACTCTGATAACTTTAATGGTGTAAAATCAAATATGTCATTCCTCCCAAATTATCACATTTTCTCATGGGATTTTCAAATCAAATAATTCACTTTTGTATCAAGAATATTCTTTGAATGACATATAACTTTCAAAACGCCCTTTCCGGGCCGTTTTCTGAGATTTAAACTTCGATCCTCACCGTAACACCCAAATTACTTTTCCGCTGCTACAAACCAAATTTGGGGGTGTTACAGTTTGGTATCAGAGCCTATGGTTATAGAGAATCAAACGTGTTACAACATCGAACTATAACCACATTTTCAAAATAAATGATTTTACACCTTATCATCTTATGCCTTCCGTGTCTGCAGACTGCCATGCTCAATACATTACCTATTAAGATTGTTTTGTACTAATCTTTACATGCTTAATACTTATTCTTCACACATTACACACCGCATTATTTCACACTCGACGTTACACCTTAAACGTATAAATACTCATAATTATTGTTGTCGATTGCTACAGTAACATGTCTTCCCTACCAGTTGATATCGCTAAGACTACCTCTCCTACCACCCATGTATCACCTAGCTATCATATTACACCAAATACTGAAGATCCTTACATACAAATGTCACAACCCCGACCTAACATAGAACTTACTCAGAACTCATCTTCATCATCACCTACTCACTCACCTCTACGTCAGAGACTTAGGAGAGCAACTGAATCCTATTCAGATCCGATTGGTGGTCAACCAACATTTGAAATTGGACAAAGTTCACGTCAAGAAATGACTTGGGAAAACATCAACCTAAATTCTCCTTTACCCAATACCTCAGATTTCTCTATGCCAGATGTCCCAAACAATGTATCCTCACCCAAATCTCCTGACTACAATGTAAACACCCGAGACTCCATATGGATTCGCCTTCACCAACACACCAGCATACTAAACGCTCACTCTGAACAGCTAAAAGAGTTACATCCATTACGATTTGAATGGTTCGACCGTAACATTGATACCCTGTTCAAGAGGACCGATGCTGAGAGACGAGAAGTGTTTGGTTTAGGAGTGAATATCGGTAATATGAAGGACAACTATGAACAAGAACTTAGAAACTTGGATGCCAGAACCCGCTGTTTAGGTAGAGGCCATACTCAAACCCACATTAGAATTGAAGACATTGAAAGAGCATTATGGTTAGCTAGAGACACAGCAAGAACCCAAAGCCAAAAGATTGCAGCCTTGGAAAACATGTTAGCTAATCAGATGAATGCGTGCCAAGAACGTTTCTCGGCTATGGAAGCTGCACAACTGGATCTTGAGGCAGAAGTTAGACGTCTACGTCAGAGACGTAACTGATCTTAAGTATCGTTGATGTACTAAATAAACCAAATAGTTTTGGTTAGTAGTGTATGTATTTCCAATAAATCTGTAACTCTCAGAGCTTGTAATCAACTTTTAATGTATAATAGCTATCCTTCTGTTATACTTTTCTGTTGTAAACAAATTCCTCTCACCAAACCTTACTATGATGCTGTAAGAGCACAGAGCCATGCAAAACATCACCCTTTGTTACTCTCTTAGGTAAACAAATAACTCTACATGAATCAATGAGACATTAATGAAAGACCTTGTACTGGTTGTTTTGCAAAAATCAATCGAACAAGTTATTAGAGTTATGTCAATTTTGATGATTGTATTCCAACTTATTATGACGTTATCTATATCACGACTAAACAATAAAACATAGAATTCTAAGAACGAATATTCAAAAGGGAACTTGATGAATGAAGAGAAAGTTGTTGAGCTTCAACTATTATGTATAAATTCATGTGTTCCTTAACAATCGCATATCAAGAGTTGATTATTATTTTACGATGCTACCCAGACACATCGTATTTCTATGATCCTCAGTTGATTTGATTTCGTATAAAGACCACATTGTTAGCACTAATATACAAATATCTTACTATTTGAATTATTCTAACAATAAAGTAAATACTAAATCAACTTTTCGTGTAATGTTCATAGGGAATGGACGACATGAACAGTATGGTGCCCACAACAATCATGACCCCTAAAACCATCGAGGAATTGGTAAACAAAATCGTTGCAGTAGTCATAGAGATAACCGCAACAGTTCGTCCAAACGACAATGACATGACAAGGAAAGAAAGAAAGAAGGTTATACCTTGCAAGCATAACCATGAACGTTTCATGGGATGTAGGCCAACTAGCCTAAAGAATTCAAGGAAAATAGCTAAACCTATCCGCACATGTACCCAAAGAATTAGGCAAGATATTGCACTTAAGAAAAATAACCAAAAGCAAGGACATGAGGAGAAAAGACCCTTTATCATCAACGAATGTGAGTTTCACAACGATGTTTGCATCCGCAATCATCTACAAGACCGCATTGACTATCTTCGCCAGCAAAGGCTCGACCCAGAAATGGAAGGAAACTACGTCACCACCCCTACCAACCGAGACAACTACCGTGGAAATAAACCTCTGTGCCTAAAATGTAAGATGCATCACACCGGATATTGCACTGCAAAATGCGGGAGGTGCAGGAAAACAGGCCACAAGACAAGTGACTGCAAAGTTATGGAAAGAAAGGAGCAGCATTCATCCATTAAATGCCACGAATGTGGTGGAATAGGACATTACAAGAGTCATTGCCCAAACTACAATGCCAACTGGAAGGCCAAGATGGATGCAAAAGAATGAAGACTCGTTAAGAGATCCCAGTAGTACCAAAGAATGACCTCTAGGTTAAGCAGATGAATGGATTCCTGCTGTAAAATAAATAAACTCTAGTTTAGGACTATCTAAGTTGTATTTCCGTTTGTATGTACCTTAGGTACGATGGATGTAACCTAAGTGTAACAATTATCCTTCTACCGTGTGAAAAATCTACCTTGTAATATTTCCATGATAATAAAAATCTACGTCTATTTCCATTACACCTCTCTACTTATAATCGTTATGTAGCAAATACACTAATAGTACCTCAAGGATTTAATTAATTTCATCATGATCAAACACTAAGTTGTTACCATATTACAATGAAATCTCACTTAAAACCCAAGTTTATACCCAGAATGTCCATATGCTATCTTAGAAAATTCTGACTTATCCTCGAAAAATGAACAAAAACTTATATTATTTTTTTCTAAAAAATCAGAAAGTGTCTGACTTTGTGACAAAATCTTTATAACTAAACCATAGAAAACTCTTTGAAGAGACATAAGTACTGAACCAAGAGTTACATCATTTGGTCCTCAATTATACATAGCCTAGCTACCTATGTATAATTTAGGAAGAATCATGTTATAAATGGAACAGTTATCCTTTCAAAGTATTAATAACAATTTTCATTCCAAGAACAGAATCTTGAAACAAAATAAATTGTTCATAAACTTTACTTTTTAATCAACCCCAGTCAGATCTACACTCATCACTCATTTTACTATTATACGAAGACGAGGAAATTATGAAAATTAGAAACTTTAAAAATTCACAAGCAATTTACGGAAAACACAAATAACATAAATTTTATTAGAAACCATGGAGGTTAATACATAACGAGATGATTAACATCGAAAGTGCTAACAGTACATAAAACACAACATAAAACATACAACCTTAAATCGGTTGGCCTACTATAGAAACAAAAACCACCACCAACCCAACAATAGCAAGACTCACCATAGGATAAAGTACCCCGATTATTCTGAAGACACACAAAAGCGAACTAGTAAACACAAACAACTTAACATAAACATAAACAAGAAATTATTCCACATTACATCGACCCACAACAAAGCTACATTCTAAACACCTACGCGCGACCCTCACTTCCAAAAATTATCCGCAAAAATTGCTAGGATTGTGAGGGGTACGATAACCAACAAGTACCCAATCCAACCACTGGTATCTTCGCCAGGAAGAAGAGCCAAACCAGCAACGACGAAAATGATGAACATGGCTGCAAACACTATGGCGATCGGTGGCATCTTTTCGGAGAAGGAGTCGAAGAAGGAGATGGATTTTGAATGGGAAGAATAATTGAAAAGGGTGAAAAGGTGAAAAGGGAATAAAGTAGAGGAAAAAGGAGAGAGTTAAATAGGAAAAGTAGGTGAAAATAGTACCCGCTATTTTACTATTCACTATCATTAAATTTCAAACCGCTACCATTAAAAATCCCCTAGTCTCGACCAGTAGAACTCTAAACATTAGGTGTTAAGTGTTCCCTACTTTTGACCGTTAATTTCACTATTCGTAGACTATGAATTCAATTATTGACCAAACCTTCGAATTTAATTCATTTGGTACGAATAAATCTAGTGAGAATCTCGCTCCTTTGATGTTCAAATAAGAAATATCGCGACAATCTCTTCCGTAAACTCTCACCTCAGAACACCATCTTTGTCAATACCTATCACGGACTGAACTTCGGGACGAAGTTCAAAATTGAGGGGTAGATACTGTAAGATCCTAAAAAAATCCGTCATGATAATCTTTGTTAATTAATTATAACCTCGACTTCCCGTTTAACAACACCCACTTTTTCGGGGGAATTTAAAATTTTTCCGGTTATTTTATTTACACCACGACTCAACATCGTAACGAGTAACAAATATCGGCACTAGTTCTCGACGTACTTTATGAAACATATTTACTTCGCAACGACTAATAGATCACACGTTACCCTTTACACCATTTACAAATGTTAGCTAAAACCAATATAACCATAACCTAATTACAAAGATCACATTTCATTAATGTAAACTAAGCAAACCACTCGGATCAAAGCCCATCTCCATTTCACCACAAACAGCCCGCCATCACCACACGCTGCACAAGCCCAACATTAGAAACCAAAGTCTTTATGTAAACCTTATATGCGTTCGACTAACCGACACACTCCAAAACAACTCGATTTCTTCCAAATTGTAAATGCAACTCGCTAATGTTTTTACACCCATTTGTACACGACCCACTAAACTTTGAACATGCACAATCCCACTAATAAATGTCGAGTAGAATTAGGAGCCATTTTGGTTGCCACAATCCGAACTAAACGTATAGATATGAAGACCAAAAACTAAACCGTCTTGAACCGCTCTTATTCCTACCCCCTCCTAATAATATATTTAGCATAACTATGACATTTAGAAGACCATAAGGACTGCGGTAGGAGTTTGTAGCTCGCTAAAACAAATTCTCCCATATTAAAAATACAACCCGAACTCAAAGATAGCACAAGTGTAAAGAATTAGATTTCCCACGTTTCACCATTATCAAATGTCTTATTATGTCGGTAGAACTAGCCTAGTTGTCCCATACACCACAGTAACTCTCAATCGGTGGAGTCATATAGTCCACAAAAACGTGTGACTCCTTTCTATAAGATCCCACCCTTCTAATCATTTGCCATACCTACCTTTCACTCCCTCTACTCTCACAGTATACTTCACAAGAGCAGCCATGTATATTACAACTTAGAGATGCAAACTTAGTAAGAACTAAAAACCTTAAACACATGCCTTAAACACGCTAAAAGCCTACTGCCCTTGTTACTGCATGCAACTTGTCGAACCACCCAACTTCCTACACAACCCATTCACCTCTCCTACTCCATACCACTTGCATCTCACTCTTTCTCACTCACCAAATATCCATAGAAACGCGATAAGGGTAAGAACCCACCACGCATTAGCATACCTCAGCTAGCTAAGTGGACTGACTTACACCTGCTTCCAGTCGACCTCCTCAGTTTCTCACCACCTTTTTCAAAGGTGAAGTAAGTAACCATGCTCTCTTTTACATTTAAAACCTCACGTACTCACTCACACATGCATACTTTAAGTTATGTTCGAACGTATATATATGTATAAATTAAGTTCTATAATACTTCTGTGACTATATCCAAAGCAACACGTACCACTGTATCATAACTCACTTTCACCACTAGATAGCAAGCCATGTATGCATCATTTGATTCTCATTCAATAGCATACATTAACTCACATGCATCAATCCTTGCTAAAATGTAAAGCATCCTTATATTCGAACACCACAGTGACATAAATTTAAC
Organism: Artemisia tridentata subsp. tridentata; assembly: GCA_021014915.2. Taxonomy (NCBI): domain Eukaryota; kingdom Viridiplantae; phylum Streptophyta; class Magnoliopsida; order Asterales; family Asteraceae; genus Artemisia; species Artemisia tridentata. The sequence goes on along the minus strand of CP139509.1, from coordinate 246,016,689 downwards.
CATGCACGTTATTAAATTCGCTTTGTGGAATACCAACCATCACCTCTCGTTGTTCTCATATTTTAAACTTGCATCGCTTAATAAGTAAACCTCACGTATGGCTAAAACATGAGAAAAAGCTAAAATATGCCACGAGTTCGATACACAGAAAACCGACTCAAAGTAACATTCAAAAGGACTTCGTATCCCACGACTAGGACCTAATGACTACACGTCCCCTTCACACGACCCAATAAAACTCCCAACTAGCTACCCTTCTCGTTTTAACAACACGTAAAAATCACAGAGAAACAATCTTTCATTAAACGCTACAACAATTGCCTTAAAGAGGAGACTTAGTTTATTTTCAAAAGTTCTCAGTTGCACCTGTGCGACTGGTACAACTCGAGTTTTATTTATTTACAATTGAAACAAACAACGATCACATATTTTACACCATTCAATAGATCACCCAGCTAGTTACTTATTTGGTGTTTTGAGTTCGACCTTATAAGATCTTTATGACCCTCAAAACTCCACTAGTTTAAAGCTACTCGCTAGTAAAAATAAATATAACAAACTTTAGAAATTAAATGATTTTCGAAGTGGACTAAGAGTTAAGCCCACTAAGTTTTTGTGATTTACCAGCCCAACAGGCCCATATGGCATATTTTCAGAATCATAACAATAGCCCAAGCCCAAGCCCAAAACTATTTTCACGCCCTCGCCACTAAATTTATTATTGGGCCTTAAGCTAAATCGTTAGTTGGCCCATTAATATGAAAATAAGCTCTTTTTCAGAATAAGCAATTAGAATAAGTTAAATTAAACTTAATAAAGTTATAGAAATTTTCAGAATATTTTTCCCGTCATTTTTATGCAAAAAGGACTAAAAATGTAACGCGAGTTAACCGGAAGGACCAAAACTGCCAACCCGTGTAACCCGTGGACTGAAGCGGCTAAAACAGATTATAAAGGATTTAAATTGACATACCTTTGGACTTCAAGCCTTATATGGACATATGGACAAATTTTGGACTATTAATGGACTTTGGACTTAACCGAGGACTAACGACGTAACGCAACCACAGTTAGACTAAGAAGGATGAAATCTGAAAAGAACAAGGACCTATTTAACTTACTTGACATTCTTATTTATTTTCTATTTTCACCCTTCATTTCATATGCATTTTACATTTTTAGTTATGCATTATTTAAGGTTTCGATATTAGAAATGTTAGCAATTTCACTTGCATATTATTTCAGTATATTTCGGAAAAGTAATATTTTGGGTCGTTTGAGATAAAGAACCGAGATAATATTATAGATATATTATATTTTTAACTTGAGGCATTTTAAGCATATCACACACTCACATCACCAATCAAATCGTTATACGATTTATCCTTTCCACATTCGTTATTAGTCGTAAGTTAGACTCTTAGACTTCGCTTATATTCAGGTCTAGTATTGAAGGAGTTTTCGTGATCGTTTACTTGCTCTTATAATTTCGTCTTGCCGGATACGCTCCAGGTGAGTCGTGGCCCCTACTTTTCACACTTGTTTTTAATAACTCTTTTGGGGGAGATACATGCTTTAACTGTTTTATACTACTTGAAATCTCTTATGATTTACTCGAAATTATCAACTATGCTTTACCTATTTGAATCATACTTGAAAAGAATACATGCTCAATATATGTGCAAATAGTCTGTCTAGTTTAAACACGGAACTTGAAACATAACATCTCTGAACTACTTGACGTAACATGATACTGAAATTCACTGTATGTATTCATATAACAAATGAAGGAACTGTTACTTATTATGATATTTCTATATTCCACTGGAAATAATTGCCAAGATCAGAATATGTATATTTTATGAACCTTGAGACCTATATTGCCTAAGCTTACTTTATTGCCAAAAAGTCCCTTTATCATGAGCCATTAATCACTGCGGTGAGCGCGAATATAGCAACAGCTTCGAAACCTGTTGGTGGACTGACAACCTATCCCACTAATACTAGGACGGAATGCTTAACCGCTAGTCGTATTAGTCGCGATGCGCTATATTTGAGAAAAATAGGAAGTGGCAAATCACCTATTACACGAGGGCATAATCTTTCGTCATTAATTTGGTGAACACTCCGTTTTACGGTACTTTGTTAACGTTTTGCGTGTCATGAGGCCAAAGGCAATATAACTTTATATATGAATGTTTCATATATATATCCTAGGATACAGCTGTATTAGAAGACCATCACTTTTCACTGATAGATCTCAGACTTTAGACTATTATTACTTTACGTGATATGATTATGAATCTCGTACTTGACCTTTAACTGTTATCATATGTGATTTAAACTGAAAATTCTATAAAGACAACTAAAAAGGCTTAGTATATAGTTACTTTCAAAAGTTAATCCAACATATCATTTCGAGCGTATAACAACGTAGCTCATATTCATCTATAATTTGAAACTTATGATCGTTTGAGGTCATACATGAATTACTTATGAATTTTATTCAACACGACTTGTTATTTAATGAAGAACTACTATTTATATCGACAATCATGATACACCTTTCAAATAAAGTTATTTTCTATAAACTCCACGAGCTCACCAACCATTGTGTTGACATCTTTAAGCATGTTTATCTCAGGTAATTAACGGAGCAGGACAAGACACGGAGCGGGCATCCTTTACTCTGATAACTTTAATGGTGTAAAATCAAATATGTCATTCCTCCCAAATTATCACATTTTCTCATGGGATTTTCAAATCAAATAATTCACTTTTGTATCAAGAATATTCTTTGAATGACATATAACTTTCAAAACGCCCTTTCCGGGCCGTTTTCTGAGATTTAAACTTCGATCCTCACCGTAACACCCAAATTACTTTTCCGCTGCTACAAACCAAATTTGGGGGTGTTACATTGAGAGGTATCAGGTTCGAGTCTCACCATGGACCTTCAGGGGTGGAAATAAATAGAAGCAGGAGTGAGGTTTATCCCCTAAGGCGAAGGTTCGAGGCTTGCATACTGCCCAGGATGTCACTGTGCGCTGGAATCACTAACTACTAACTTGCCGTTAAAAAAATATATATATAAAAAAAATAAAAAAATAAAAAATAATAAAAAAACTGGAAGCATACAAAGCAAAAAGATACATGTGAGCAAAGACATAAATGCATAGAGACAGAGAAACAAAGGAGCATACAGGCCAAAATAAGAAAAAAGATGCACTAAACGCACAAAAGGTCAAATCTAACAAAGACGACTATTATAAAACCTGTTTTTAAAACATTGGTTTATGTGATAACTTGGCGATTTGTGGCTTGTAGCACATCGTTCGGTTATACAATGGACCTACAAAATGTATTACAAGTATAAATGAAGCCAAACTGATGGAGAGCCAACCAAACGCAAAGTGAACACGAATAATAGCAGACAAAGTTATATTCCCTTTAGCGTGACAATAAAGCATGCGTCATGAATTCGGTCAAACGGCTTTCACAGAAATCCTGTTTTGACCATGCGAGTCAGATCTCCACTAACTATTTAAAATTCAAAAACATAATTAAAGGCTGTTTCTTGCAACATTATAAAAAGTAAACTATTACTGTGACACATGTTTGAAAGGCTTGTTAATCATATTTAATCTTGTGAATAGCTTCTGATTATCACCAAAAGATATTTTCTCGTCAAGATCTAGTATAAGTTTACTTTCAACTTAATGTCCTGTTTGGTAACAAAACTGGCTGGAAACAGGAAAATTTGGTGTTTCTTTTTAACTTATTGCAAAAGAGAATCCTTAATGTGGAAGGGGGCAAAATTTGATACTGCTTCTATTCAGGACGTCTTAATACGATTTTTTTTCCCGAACTAGTGTAGGTGGAAAAAATAAATTCGAAAAATTTAGAAAACTTCGAAAAAATTTATAAAAATTCAAAAAAAATTTAAAAATTCGAAAAATTTATAAAAATTCGAAAAATTTATGAAAATTCGAAAAAATTTATAAAAATTTTTAAAAAATTCAAAAAATTTTAAAAATACAAAAAATTTATAAAAATTGAAAAAATTTATAAAAATTCAAAAAATTTATAAAAATTCAAAAAAATTTATAAAAATTCGAAAAATTGATAAAAAATCAAAAAATTCAAAAATTTTATAAAAAATTTATAAAAATTCAAAAAACTTATAAAAATTGAAAAAATTTATAAAAATTCAAAAAAATTTATAAAAATTCGAAAAATTGATAAAAAATCAAAAAATTTGAAAATTTTATAAAAAATTTATAAAAATTCAAAAAATCCGAAAATTTTATAAAAATTTATAAAAATTCAAAAAAACATATAAAAAATTTGAATTTATTAAATTTTTTTTCGAATTTTTATAATTTTTTTTGAATTTTTAAAAAATTATAAATTTTTATAAATTTTTTGAATTTTTTAAAAATTTTTATAATTTTTTATAAAATTTTCGAATCTTTTGAATTTTTATAATTTTTTTGAATTTTTAAAAAATTATAAATTTTTACAAATTTTTTGAATTTTAAAAAAATTATAAATTTTTATAAATTTTTTGAATTTTTTAAAAATTTTAATAAGTTTTTTCGAATTTTTATAATTTTTTATAAAATTTTCGAATTTTTTGAATTTTTATAAATTTTTTGAATTTTTAAAAATTTTCGAATTTTTTTAAAATTTTTATAAATTTTTTGAATTTTCATAAATTTTTCGAATTTTTATAAATTTTTTCCACCTACACTAGTTCGGGAAAAAACTCGTATTAAGATGGTCAATTAAGCATAAAAAAGAAACAAAATATATCCACACAGGACCTAACTAGAAACAGTACACATATATCCACACAGGACCTAACTAGAAACAGGAAAAAAAAAGAAACAGCCCCAAGATCTAGTATAAGTTTACTCCAGAAAATGATATTTCTCGATCAGCTTGATAAATTTACTTTTTTTTCTTTTGAATTGAGTTTTCGACTCGACATTGCAAACCGACTAATCCAGAGCGACTACCTTTTTGTCCACAAGGTAATTTACTTTTGAGACGAACTAAACCAACAAAATATAATCAAATCAGCAAAGTCTCCAAAATTCAAACAAACCGGCAAAGTCCCAAAATTTAAACAAACCGGCAAAGTATCATTAACCGCTGGCTGCAAGGAGTTTGCAAAACGCACGACACAAGTAAAACTAAATAGCAACCTGTCGCACAGAACGACAACTAACGTAGGTAGTCTGATTCTCGATACCATTTATAGCAAAAGATTTGTCTTGCCGGCCAAAGTTTATTACTTGTAACCTTAGTTAAGGACAAGGTCGTTTTGCACAAAACAAGCATATACTTCAATAACCGATCTCAAATTTAGAGTACCGTTACAAATGTAATCTACTAGGACATCTGATCTGAAGCCACAACTCTGTTCAAGGAACTTACAGCACTCATTTATCATATAACATAGCAATAACTTAACACAATTGTACTGTAAACAACACAAGTTAAATGCAAGGTAACATGAGCACTCGATCAAATAACAAAATGGGTGATAATATTAGATATCACATGTACATTTATACAACTTACGACTTCAAAAATTTTATACAGATTTTTCATTGTATAAAGTCGCAAACTTTTACTACGACTAACAACTCCAATAACATAACTTGGAAAATCCCCTTCCTTCTATAGTTTATACTTACAAATCATCACTAGAAGGGTATATAATCTTAATCCTAAACATTATTTTTCAGTTAATAGCTCGCTAAATACTTACATACAGACAAATACTTAACCTCTTCTTAAACCTATTCACATTAAGGTAACAATAATCCAATTAATGGATACGCAAAACTCCTCTTCAGAAGGCTAAATTAAATTTAGAATTGCTTCGATTTGATATTATCTTTCCATATGTACTTGATAAACTGTGTTTTCGGATCAAGGGTTTCGTTTAAGCCAGAGCAGGGACCCTGCAAGTGCGACGGTTATCCCTGTCAAGGCAATCAAACCCTTCGATCCTCACAGCCGGTTTGTTACCATAGTTAGGACGAACGCTGCATCCCACTTTCCTGGCTGATGAAGATGGGGATGCACCAGATGCCGGATATGGAATCATCGACTTTGGCGATATTGGAGAGACGCTGTCATCTCCAAATCGAGCATCTTGAATTAGCGGGTTAGAAACTCTGCTCGGCGGTGACCCACAGAAATAAGGGGGCGACGAGGCGACTTGTGAACATGTTTGTTCAGATGTTGCACCATAACCACCACCCTGTATAACACCATATACACCAAGATTAATTAAATAAATCAAATCAATATTTCATATTTACATCATCTAGGGGGTGTTTGTTTAAACCTTATATATATATACGTTTCACGGGTTTTCGGCTAATGTTTTATAAGGGCTTTTTTTTTTTTTTTTTGAAACTTTTCGCCGCAAAAACCAAGCTCATAAAATATAAGCCGAAAACCAAATAAACCATAAGCCCACTATATAAGCTTAAATAAGCACACCCACCTAATTAAACTAGTAAATATATAAAAGTAATACCTTTGCAAGGATGAGGTCTAAGAGCTCAGCGCCTGCTTTTGAATCATAAGGTTGTTCCTGTTGATAGCTGCAAGTGGATCACAAAAATATAAACTCAGTTTAAGATGTAAAATCTCATTAAGCCAATAAGCCCATAAAATAAGCTAATCCAAACAGAGTCATACCACATCTGCCACCGTAAAGGCCGAACAGCATCGCTAACCCGCCTAGGTTTGGGACAAACCAAAGGAGAAAAGCTGCTGTTTTGTTGAATACCACAGTGATTCATATTTACCTTGTGTTACTTAAATTAAATCAAACAAACACCTGTTTAAATAAAACTCGTCATTAGATTTAGAATCATACCATATACATACAAAAGAATAAAAACAAACCTTAGATCTTATATATATATAAAAACAAAAAAGACTTGAACAATTCAAAATCGATTTGTTCTTTTATTTTAATTATATATTTTATTACAAGATCTGAAACAGACAGGCAATAAAGTAATTAAATAATATTTTATTAAAAAAATAACACTAGATTTAAAATTACAATACAAAAACAGATCCGTTGTGAATATCGATAAAATTTATTTTTCTGTAAAAAACACATAGAAAAATTAAATAGTCACTGATTAAAAAGATGATAAATATCTGAGCTTAATTATGATTAAAAAGACAAAAAAAAAATGAATTTTTTAGACGATCTGTAACAGATCAAGATTAAAATAAGAATGAATTTATAAAAATTAAATGAAAACAATACCTGTGGATTGAAGATCGGAAGGTCTAATTTTGTGTATTTGAATGATGAGAAAATAAATAAAGAAAATATGGTCTAAGGAAATAGGCAGAGACGAAGAAGAAGGGGAGAGAAGTAGCGATGTTGCTTCTTTTATACAGCTAGCAAAAATAAAAGAGAGATGATTTAATAAAGTACTAGTAATGAATTAGTACGATTGATTAATTAATACTCTTTTTTTTTTTTTTTTTTTTTTTTTGAACAAGGCTTGTGGTCTAGCGGCTAGCAATTACTCAATTAAGTGAGTAAGTGTGAAAGTAGTACCGGTTTGAGTCACTGAACCGGAAAGTTTTCAAAATAGGCCACAATGCTCTGTTTTCATTCGAACCGAGCCGAAGCCCGGTTTTCATTCGGCCGTTACTTCAGCAAGTTAATCTTGTGTGGAGGCAGTACGGTTTTTGGGGGACGTCGTTGAATCCCCAAGGCCAGCGTGGCCCGTTAAGATAATATAGTTTGGCCATTGGTGGATGAAAGCTCGCCAGTAAAACGGGTGAGAAGTCAGATTAATTAATATTCAATTCAATGTTTTAAATATGGGAAAGTGACGTGTATCCACAAATGAAAATAAGAGCTTTAGGTGCCGTGAACCTCCTTTAATAGCAAAAAAAATTACCATTTTAGTAAAAAAAAAAAATTATAACTCATAATTTATAATTTATAATTTAAGTTACAGAACACCATTGAAATTCACAGTTTTTAATTTCTTTTTATTTATTCAAGTAAAACAACATATAAAATTAAATGTTACATAATTTAAATAAAATAACTTACCAAATGTATGCATTTTAGAGGCTAAATATGTAAGAAAAAAATCAAATGAGTAACAACACAAACATAATAAAGACTAACGATGCAAGAACTTAACTAGCATGAATTGAAAGTGAAAAACAAAATGAAAACTCATCATCATCTTCTTCTTCCTTCCGTGACCTGTAAAAAAGACACACACATGAACACATTTATTAAAAAAATACAAACACAAAACACATGCATAATGTCAAATAACACGTTCAGAGATGGCCAAGAAACTTCTGCCTTTTTATTGATCTTCAATCATCCATTTATACAAAATTATGCCTCATGCAAATATTGGATAATCTACCTACAAACAGCTAATATACAAGTGCCTATGTATTTATGCCTATTATAAAAGATACACCAAATATACAAGAAATATAAAAGGCCTGCAATATATTGTTACAGTAATACCCCTCCTCAAGTTGGAGCATGCGGATTTTGCCCAACTTGCCAAGAAAAAAATTGAACTGTTTCTTCCCGAAGGCCTTAGTGAAGATATCTGCTAGTTAAATATGAGTAGGCACATATCGCGTAGCAATACCTAAATACTACAGTTGACATAACAGTGTTGGGCTCAGTTCTGGGTTGTGGGCTCCCGCTTTTTCCCTTTCGTTTGTTTGGTCGCTTCTTTTAGCCTTTTTTCGATACCTAACAAATGATAGAATGCACTGGAGATTTATACGTGTCTCTTCCGTGTGGTTAAGATCCTGAGTTCTCTAGAACTTTGTGGTCATCTTACATACGCTTCTGCGGGTTTCTGCGGGTTGTCATCGAATGTTATTGGTGCCTTTTTGTTGGATTAAACGGATCTAATATCCTAAATCCTCTACAAGCGATCTAACTTCAATCCTCTAGAACTTTGGTGTCATCTTGCATACGATGCTGAACGGATTCGAGAGTATCTAATTCGATTATACTAGGTAAAACTTTTAAGGTGTTGGGTTTAATATTGTTGTATTTAGTTTTGCCTGATTTGGGGTTTAGGGTTTCGGTCAATAGTGTTAAATCGAAATAATTGAAACTTATTTCTTTGGGTTTTTTGATGATTTGTGTATCAATTAGTTTTGGCTGATTTGGGTTTTTGATGATTTGTGGTGCGAGAGTTATGGAGTTTTTGGTGCCCACGTTGGAATGGAACCCGGAGAAAGATTTGTTACCAATGGTTACCCAGGATTCTAAGATATTGTTGCATCGCTTTAACTGGCAGAGGCTATGGACTATCTCTCCAGGTTCTTTTTTTTTTTTTTTTTTTTTTTTTATAATTACTTTGCGATTTTATTATGCTTTAAAAAAACTAAAACTTTAATTTTACAGAAGGAAGGTGCATAACATCTCTATGTTGGCGTCCTGATGGTAAAGCCATTGTTGTTGGCCTTCAAGATGGGACTATTTCTTTACATGATGTTGAAGTTAGTTACTTCATTTTTTTATTTTTTTTTAGTTTCTAATTTGCTTCGCAATTGTTTTATTAACTCAATTTCATTATACAGAATGGGAAGCTTTTACGAACCATCAAATCCCATTCCGTTGCTGTTGTATGCCTCAACTGGGAGGACGATGATAATGTGCCGGTATCATTTCTACAAACATCTTACAAATTCAGTTTTTTTTTTAAATAGTATCTACATCTACGTGTGTTTGTTTTTCTGGAGCATTTTTCAAAATATGAAAGGCCTATTTAAAAGAATTAGCCTTAATTTGTGATTTTTGGTGCCCACGTTTGTACGAGATCCGAGCCTTAATTTGTGATAATTGTTATTTGATTTCAAGGTATACTTTTTTCTTTGATGTTTGAATTAATTTTTTGGGGGTTTTGCTGAATTATGTTGTTGGTGGTGTGACAGAGTTTTTGGTGGCCGCGCCTGTGTTGTTGGTTAATTTAGCCGATGAAGAACCATGGCGATAGGGTCATGGTGCCGTGGATCCGTATAGTTTGTTAGAAGTAAAGGTAATCTTTAAGGGTTGCTTATGCTTATGCTTATGCTTATAGAGGACAACTGATAAACTGCGTAAGGGTGTGTTTGTATTACCTACCTTATTTGGTTTTTAACTTATTTCTCTTCGTCTCAATATTTTACAGGCCTTCTTCATGATCAGCTTTGTCATTTTCAGAAATCAGATTTGCGTAATTTGCAGGTTAGTTCAGGTATATTCTTTTTCATTGTATTGAGGTTAACGGATTGTAAAAAAATTTCAACCGCATTTTGTAAAAAAAGGAAAATGAAATATGCTTATTGATCTTCTGAATTTGGATGCTAGAGACTTTGTAAATAAAAGATGGAAACGTTGCTGATCTTCGTGATGAAGTGGGAGTGTAGCGACGTATAGAGGTCATAGATCCAGCCTTCGTAGTATAAAGGTACCTTCAGTATTCATGATTTTCATACCATTGATTGCTTAAGTATGATACTCAATTTAATTTTCATACTCAATTTTTTGTTATGTTGGTGAATGTCTTGCTGCTTATGCAGGACCTATCATTAACAGACAACCATTGGCTTTTGCTGAACGTATGAGGGCCGGATCTTCAACAGGTAAAAAAAAGTTTTGTCGGTATCCAGTACAGTTTGTCTGAAATGTTTTTGCAATTAGGTAATGTACGATAACGTTATAAATTGTTATTGATTACTTTGTTGTTTATGTAGCTAATATTCCTAATGCGTCTGCATCCTATTCTGAAGGTTGTTTGTACTACATGTTCTTTTTACTGTGTTGATTTGCAAGCCGTTTTGTTACGTTGTTTAATGTTTCGTTGTTTATGTAGGGCCTGGCGTTAATAGACAAACATCTGCTTCTGGTGAGTACTTGAGAGCGGGATCTGCAACAGGTTAAAAAAGTATTGGTCGGGTTTAGTACAGAATGGCTCAATTTTTTTTTCGATTAGGCAACGTATTATCATGTTATAGGTTCTCATTGGTTACTTTGTTGTTTATGTAGGCAATACTTCTAACACGTCTGCATCGTATGCTTTTAACAAACCTAAGACAACGTTCTATGCAGCACACTGGTCGGCCACACGCTCAGGTTACGGTTTTTAATCTTTACGGTTATTATTCTTTCTTTTACAGTTTTTAAACCGTCTTTGGTAATAAATACTCCAATCGTTTTTGTGCAGGGCCTCCTAAAGAATTTATGCGATTTGGTCCTTGCAATCAAGTCTGTCGGCATTGTAAGGCTGTCTTTTGGGAGGTAGAAAAGCTTTCGTGCTCTACTTTAGCCAGTGGGTGTTTATATCATCGATGTTGTCTTTAAGAGGAGAGAGGGGGGGGGGGTTAAGTTGTTTGTTCCGTAAAAAGGTATGTAAATTTGATGTTGGTATTTTCGATTATTATATATTTATATGTTTGTATCTACTTTTATGTTCCATTAGTTGTTTCAATTTTAATTTTCCTTTTTTGATTTGAATGATTTTGGGTGGCAGGAACCGTTTATGAAAAACAAACTTTTTACCAGCACAAAAGATTATCATCTACGTACGAGATTAAAGGTATGAGTTATTTTAAATTACTTTGCAATCATTGTTTTTCGAGTATTGGGTTAGAGTATGGTTGAAGTGGTGATGTGTGTCTCTCTTGGCTACTCAGTATTTGACCGCATTAACAAAATTAACCTATTTTGACTCAAAAAATGTTTTAATTTATTACCCATTATATACCCATTTTGATATCTGTATTATGCTATATGGTTTGTGACATCACCTTGATTATAATTTTGCAGTGGATTCGAAGGATTGATGTTAAAATCATCGAGAGTAGTCAACAGTGAACTAACCCGGGTGGCGAGAGGAAAGTAATTGGTAGTTAACTCATAGTATTCAGAAAAGTTGTGGTAACGTTTGTCTTCAAATTAACCGTGTAAACTTTAGCCTTTTCAATTACCATATGTTTGTCGAAGCCAAGAGCTACATTTACTCATGAGGCTATTCGTAACATTACTTGGTAAACTGAAACATTAGATCAATTTTATGTCTTATATCGTGTGTAGAAATTATGATATATCTTTTAAGAGTATATAAAAGATACTATGATGGTCATGAACACCCTTGGCTGGCATTCCAAATTTGAATCAGTATTCATAGTTGGTGTTTGGGATTGCATATATGGCATGTATAACTTAACGCTAATGCTATATGTTGTATAGTTTTTAACCCGTACCAAATATGCTAATCTGTGTTGCAATTTTCATACAACAGGATACTGCAGCATTGGCGGCAACAGATAGCTTTTGTATTGCAAGCGGGCCAAATCCGAAGGTTAGACTGTGCGATAGCATCTGCTGTGCCAGCACCAACGCCATCACCAGCATTCCCTAAGAGGGAAGCAGAGGCGACACCGGAGGGATTACAATTTGAAAATGGCAAGCCATTTGCAAGGACAAGGTGAAATACTACTTACACTTCATATCAGTTTCTTTAAGTGTCTTCATTTTATCACCTGTAGAATGTCTCAACAATTTCAGTATTGATTCTTTATAACAAATAAGGATCAAATAGACTAAATAAACAATTGAATTATGGTTCGTTTAGTTGAAAAAATTATAATTAGACCATGTCAGAGTTTAGTGGTAAAAGTGGTCTGAATAAGTTAGCCCATTGCAATCGGTCATTCCATTGTGTATGTGTTAATATGCTTCCGTTTCTGTTTTCATACCATGCCTTGTTTTTCCTCCTACAGTTGCTGATCAAAGCTGAAGGCTTGCACAATAAGATGTTTTTTTAATGGAACCTTTTGCAGGTAAAAGAGATGAGCAATTACCATGCCCCTGAAGGCACTCGCTGGCAAACTGAAGCTTTACAAGCACTTCAGGAGGTACATATTTTGTTGTGCATCACTGATTTGTATGCTGTAGATTACTAACGCTGTTGATTTTCAAAAGAATTGTCATGTTGTAGTCAATGATCAATCTATGGTATACCATGTAGACATAGTTTTCGCCCTCACACTATTAAGCAAAACAATTTTCACACTTTACTATTCGATTTATTTTAGTGCCATCAAGTATTAGACATTGTAATTTTTGATCCCATGTCAAGGTAATTATATTATTGAGTTCATGAGCATAACTTTGTTCCGTTGGAATACCCTTCACTTATTGAAGAATTATCTGGTGACAGTCACTTCTTAGAAAATATTCGTGCCTATAATCAAATGTTTGCAATGACGTCGCTTGGAGCATCTATATTCACATTTTTTATATTTCTTTTACATTGAATCACAGACGGCCGTCGTAAATGTAGAGGCTGCTGCTGAAACCTATTTTTTTTTTGCAGGCGGGAAGTGAAATTAATTGAAAGGTACAATGAGTTTCCTTTTGTATGTGTATTCTGAATGATTTATACTATTTTCGTGCAGCTGAGATCTTTTTTGCTTGATCAGGGAATTTGGTCTTTACCTCATCCTGTACATAATTTTTTTATGTCATGTAGTTAAATCAATTGTTGTGCTTGATCAGGCAACGGCCTGCTGCAGCGCGTTAGACCGGCGTCACAAGGTACTAAAAAACTAATGAATCCCAAGGTAAGCGGATTCAATCGATAAACCCAAAGTCGTTCGCCCACTGAATACAAGGTCTTTCAAGTGCCGCCTTTACATACAGGTATCGATCAAACTTTTAGCCGGTTACCCTGAGCTTAGCGAAACAGTTAATATTAGAATAAACCACATGAAGATGAATTATGATATATTTTCCTGCTGTCACAAAGATATCCATTAGTAATATATGCTGTTAGGGATGTAGGTTGCAGTTTTGGGTTATATTTAAGTGGTAGTGGTGGCAATTTTGGCCCATCTATGTTGGATAACCGATTTGGTATATGGTTTATCTGTAACAGGCCATACAGGTAACATAAAGCAAGTACGCTGAACACCACCAGTTCACATAGGTTGAACAGGTTGTAAGCTGTCGAAGTGATTTTTTAATACACCAACCCCTCTAAATCATATTCTAATGAAAAATTATAGACTATCATTGAAATCATGTCAGTTTTGTAATGATGATGACTCGCTAATTGTTCAAATACTAGCAGTTGCTATTATCTTCTGTTATTTGTTAAGTGTTATAAACTGAGTGAGTTACCATGGTGATTTTCTTGCAGATCAAATAAGTGTCACATGACAACACCCAATCGAAGATATTCTGATTTGTTTGACTCCAAATTATCATCTTCCACTCCTCCCTGAAATGCTTCACCATCCATCGATGCTTTGCAAGACTATTATAGCCTTAAACCAAATGATCAAAATGGTATGGTGAAAGATCAAAGTACAGCCACAGAAAGTGTGAAAGCTTAGCTCAAGGGATGTCAGAAAAGGGTACTATAAATGGTGATCAAATACCAGAAATGATGCTTAACCCTGACACCACAAACACCAGTGGTGCTTTTTCCGCAGCTGCTGGTAAAGGCTTGGCACTGAGACCAAAGGCTGCTATGGATTCATGTTTGCTACCTCATGGAAACTAACACGTAAGACGACTGTTTCAGAAAACTAAACTAAATAAAGATTATTAGTGATGTTCTGGACACATATGGTATGTAGTATGTATATTTATATATGTATAAGATATCAGTATACTATAGTGTTCAGGAACTTGGTTACTCTTGAATGGTGACTCAGGTAATTTACTAATGTATGCACCAATTTTACTAATGTATACATTTTTCAGCTTAAGATATAAAATACCGTATTAGTTTACTTACGCATGCACCAGTTGTAGTGTAAAAAAAAAAATACTGCGCAATAATCAACGAGATGATCAACGCCCCGCCACAACGCGGCGGATCGTCGCCCATCTCATTTCCTTTCAAAATTTCATCACGAATAAAATGACAATCGACCTCTATATGTTTCGTATGCTCATGAAAAATTGGATTACCTTAAATGTGTAAAGCAGCTTGATTGTTGCAAGAAAGCTTCATAGGTCGAGGATTTGTAAAGCCAAGACACAATAATAATGCTTTCAACCACTGTAACTCACATGTGGTTGTAGCCATAGATCGATATTCTGTTTCAACCGAAGATTGAGACATTGTATGTTGTTTCTTAGTTTTCCATGAAATGTGGGAGTCACAAAGTTGAATAAACGAATCACTAAGTGATCATCTAGTTATAGGACAAGTAGCCCAATCTGAATCACACCAACCATGGAGTTACAAATCACAAGTAGCACGTAATAAAATTCCTTGACCCGGTGAACCTTTCAAGTAACGCACCACAAGTAGTGATGCATCCTAATGCTCTTGTAGGGGACTTTGCATAAATTGTGCCAACATATGTACACAATAAGAAATACCAGGTCGAGTAACTGAAAGATATATTAATCTTCCAACCAATTTGTGATACGGTTCAGGTTCAACTAGAGGTTTGCCATTGGCCAAAGGCAACTGATGGTTTTGTTCTAGTGGAAGATCAGTAGGTTTTGCTCCCAACAGACCGGCTTCTGAAATAATATCTAACGTGTATTTTCGTTTGCATAATAATATACCAGTGGAATTTCGAGCTTACTTCATTACCCAAAACATATTTTAGACCTCGCGTGACGTCATTAACTCGCCAATGAGCAGTTTTTCATCTCGCGTATAACAGAGGTTTACTGGTTTAGTCTTGTATTTGATTCATCAGAGGAGATGCCCCAACCCCTACAAGTGTGGTACCCTATCGTTTCTTCTACTCATGGCACGTACTACACTTAACCTTTGGGGTAATCCAACAAGACAAACATAATTAAAAAACAATAAACTCTCGCATTTAACACGCTACCAAATAAAGCTGACTGGCAATATATACCAAACAAAATTCTCTAGTTAATATCTTCTTGTTCTAATTAAAATTTACGAGAAGATATTTAGTTTAACACATTTCACCAACATGTTAAATTATTTTCTAAATTGTATAACAGACTTGCTAATGTTTGATTTAATAAACATGACAAGTTCATATATTAAACACATAATCATCATACACATGCGAAAGCGTATGATCTATTTAACACATAAATTATTAAACGAATAATAAAGTAAACGTACCTTTGATTCTAGCAAAACAAGAATCAACTTCAAATCTTCTTCAATCAATATCAAGAATTGGATTAACAAATTACCCCTTACCGTTTTGTAATTCAATCTAAGATATTAACTATAATGAGTTAATACCACTTTCTTGTACGCACGTACTATAACCGAATTAATGTGATTGCTAGATCAAGAAAACATAAAGTTTGTTTTATAGAAAAACAAACCGATCGACCCTTATTAGGGTGTTTGTTCGATCGGCCAAACCAAGACAAAGAGAAGAAAAGGTTTAGGGTTATAGCTAATGCACAAGAGATATTGAATCAATAACCCTAAGCCTTGTATATATAGCATGACTATCTTGGAGAACAAGTTGGAGTGGGATTGGGTTTCAACCCAACCCAACCGATCGGCCTAAGGATCCAAAGGGATTCCGGAAGCTTCTTGTTCCTCTAATTTCATCTATAGTCCTTCTATTAATCTCTAACGGTCGTTAGTCAATTTTCGTTAACTACTTAACGTCCGTTAGTCGTTATTTTGTATTTTAATAATTAAATATATAACGTTTTATATATTAATTATTATCCATTAATTCTTCATACGTAAAGTGTGCAATCCCGTGGTCTCGAGTTCGATTCTAGACATACACACATTAATATTTGTCCACAAAACTTACAGCTCCCACTTGGACATCTATTAATAGTGTAATGACATTGATTAGCGTCTAGCAACACGCCAATGCCCCTAGTACAATTCGAGGCTGGTCTCCTGGAAAGACCTTTCGATGATTCATCATCATACTTATCCTTTTGTTACTAATACCACGTTAATAAAGATATGGATCTTAGTCATTCTTTAATTAACTATTATGTTTCTCGTTGTTTCTGATTGAACAAGATTACCAAATCGTTTGAACGTATTCCAGATAGATCTTGGGTGTGGCCACGCAAACATCTTGTCAACCCTACGAGGGGCCCAACAATATTAAACTTCAAAACAAATTTGAATGAACAAATTATTTCTTAACTACAAGCAAAACCCATGAACTTTGCAACACTTCTGAAAACAATCCTTATGGCTACTAGTAACGTATAGCGGTAAATTGTTTTACAGAAATGCACTACATCCATGACAGTTATCTGGTATCTCAAGTCTGAGGATAACTATATTCATGATTTACTTGATGACAAGATCCATAAAGTAAAATCATGTAGTTGGGATAAGTCATATATTCAATTCATTGAATATCATGTGAAATTGGCATGTCTACACATCAATATACTTTCAAGTATATTCTACCAATACTCAGATTTGTCTTAATTTAATGATATTCCCATATCATTATTTGACAACGGAAAATTTAGAATAATCAAATTATTCATGGATTAAACATGCAAATACATGATATATTATTAAGAAAATGATAATCAAACATAACAAATATTTTATTTCATTTAAATAATAATTGTTCATAACATCCTTTTATCCAAACACTAATCACAGATGGGCATGAAACTACTAGCTAAACGAAGTCCTATGCCTTTAGCATGTTGATAAAACTTTCCACCAGGTAAAGCCTTCGTTAAGGGATCTGCTAGATTATTATCTGTGTAAACTATGAGTAACTCGATTTCACCTATCTCGACTTGTTCTCGAACATAGTGATATTTAATCAAAAAATGTCTGGTGCCTTTCATGATTCCAGGTTCATTGGAAAATGTAATTGCAGCTGAATTGTCACAATACATCTTTATAGGGTTTTCAATCGAGGGTATAACTCCAAGCCCTGAAACGAACTTCCTAATCTAGACGGGTTCCATTGCAGCTTCTGAAGCAGCTATGTACTCACTTTCTGTTAGACTCGCTTTTTTATAAAGATATCGTCACTTAAGTGAATTGGACTAGATTGGTAATAAGTAGTATACGCAGGGACTACTTATGTGTAAATGGCAAACAAGTGATGTAATAGGGCCTATAAATACCCGTCATGACTCTCCATGAGGGGTGTGGGAAAGTTGTGTATTGTTTATTTGTTTCTTTTAATAAAGATAATCATTTCTAGTTTCTCCACCCTCTCACTAACTTCTCTCTCTAAAAGATGAAGATAATCATCTTCTTCAGCCAATCCCGACCACCCGAACCACAGAAATCACCCGATCATCAGTTCTACAATTGGTATCAAGAGCTAACCAGGGGCGATTCGTGGTGAGATATGTTTCAGGTTATGTTCTTTACTGATTTTTGTGGTTCGATTACATGTTTTAGGCTGTTTTTTATCACCATTTATGGTCATCGGAAATTTTTTTTCCGGTCATCGGAATTTTTTCCGTTTCATTCGATAAAAGCAGTTCTATTACAAGATTCTTGTATCCAAAAAATGGTCAAAAAGTCTCTAATCCATGTTTATACGAGTTTAGATCTGGTAACAGTTCTATATTCAAGTTTTATTTAAGATTGTTTTGTCCTTGAATCCGTGAAAATGGTCAGATCTGATGGATATATGGTTGAGTTTTATGCTCAAAATGGGTTTATGGTCAGATCTGGGTCGCAAAAAAGTGGACAGAAAAGATGGTCGGAAGTTATGGCCGGAACAGTGGATCTCAGTAATTGGCTCAATTATTGGTGGAATTTCGATAAAGTCAACGGCCTATCGCAATTGTGCAAATTATCGAAATTGTGGATCTTATCGCAAATGTAATTTGCTATCGCAAATGTGATTTTTATCGCAAATGTGTTTTTTTATCGCAAATGTGATTTTTATCGCAAATGTGATTTTTTTATCGCAAATGTGATTTTTTATCGCTGATGAGGCGAAAAGTGTACCGCTTTTAAGGGGTCATTTAAGCCCGAAATCGTATTTATTTGATCAAATATTGCCCTAAATCGTTCCTTTTGTCATTTTAGGAACTTTTGAGGAGAAATCTGGAAAAGGAGGCATTTTGGACGTTTTTGGAGCATTAAAGTGAAGAATACGACAAAGTCTCAAAATCGGCTAATTTTTACCTTTGACGGCGTCAGAATCATCTCTTGACGGCGTCATGCCTTGGCAAGAAAAGTGGGATGTGAAATTTACTCATGACGGGCCAGTGAGTTAGCATGAGAATTCTGACGGCGTCACGCTTTAACTAAATCAAGGGCGTCACGGCTTAAATCATAAGGGGACGGCGTCACGTTCAAGTTTAGACGGCGTCAAGCCTTGATAGGCCAGAATGGATTTTTGAAGAGCTAAAGAGGGACGACGTCAAGAAGGTCACCCGGGAACCCTAAAAGCGGCGAGGTGACGGCGTCACAATGCATAAGGTGACGCCGTCAGATCCAAAAATCTATATATAGTTTTCTAATTTTTTGTCATTAAGAGAGAGCTTAGTGTGTGGAATTTTGGGATAAAACCCTAAGACGATTTTAGCTACTTTTTCAGGGCTTTTAGCCTTGAGATCTTCCATGTTTCATTGAAAGATAAGTAATCAATTAATCATTCAATATGTCTATGTGTTGTTTGATTCTATCTTATGCTTGTCTTTTGTTTAACATGTTAGGCTAAATTTATCTTGTGTTTGCTTAGATCTAATGAAACCTAGCTATTGATTATTGGTTGTTAGTGTGTTGTTAGTTGTATTGGATGATTGTTTATCTATGTTAGGCTTAAGAAAACTGGCTAACTTCCTATTCGGTAACTTGCTTGAACGTCTTAAGAAACATGAACCAAACGCGTACTAAAGGTTTTTATGGTTGTATTTAATGTACAAGCAAATTCTAGTGATCCCATGTTAGGAGCTTCCTAGCCGGCTCGACATAGGAGTGAAGTAGGAGCTTGTAGAGTTTGGGGAAGTAAGTACGCCACCCCACGAATGGTATTAAGGAATACACCCGTCATCCACGCGACTAATACACACTAATTAACCGGTAAAAGATAGTTAGGGAGTAAGGAAATCTAAGTAAACACATTTCTCTACACATAAGTTTCTCACCACTTTTCATTTTTGTTATTTTATTTTATTTGCATTCGTAGTCATTTGGGTTAGTTGACTAGCAACTAATTCCGCCCACTCCTTCAAACCCGAGATTTTACTTGCTTTCATAAAATTATAAAAACATAAAAAGAATCTTCCTCAACCCTTAGACCTAATTAGAGTAGCCTTTCATACCTAACGAACACTATTCCCTGTGGAGAACGATCAATCCCCCGTACTTACCACTACACTATACTACATCGGTCAGGTACACTGCCTGGTGGGGTTGTAAGCCTCTTGAGATCCCTCGAGAGGTAAAACCTGTTGTAAGGTTACAAAACCACGCATCAAGTTTTTGGCGCCGCTGCCGGGGAATAGTTATTGTTTAGGTTGAATTTTTATTTCTATTAGGTCTACTCACTAGATTCCTTTCTAGTGAGATTTTTATTTTATTTTTCTAGGTTTTCTTTAGTCTATCTATTTTCTTTGTGCTTTTGTTCGTAACAGATTTTCATTAACTATTCAGTTTGCCATTATGGAAAACGCGAATCCACCCCTTACACCTGGCGAAGTGGCTTTGTTGCGTAGCCAACTTGAGAATGAGATTAGTGAGCTCAGGGAGCTCAGTAGAATGATTGATATAGAGCTTGATTATGCCTTGAACAACTTAGGGACCGCCATATACTCAGATAATTACTTAGAACGTAATAATCTTACGGTTGATAAGTTGATTGAGAAAATTGAGGAAGTAAAGGTAGATCCTAGGTTGGATGATTGTTTCAATGAATACCCCACTAAGAAGGAGATTGCTTACTATAACAACCTAGTTGATAACCCTCGACCACCTTTTGTTAGAATTGACCCAAAGATTAAGAGAGGTGATCCCGGGAATGTGAAGATACCATGTATGATTGGGTACCAATACGTTGAGCATGCTTACATTGACTGTGAATCCCCAATCAACGTTATGTCCTCAGGCCTCTATAGCCAAATCATAAACACACCACTTGAGCCTAGGATGGACCCCAAGTGTCCAGGCGGAGTTTGTAACTTCGTTGGAAGAATTAAGGATATACATATCCTTGTTGGGAGCTTTACCTTTGTCACCAACTTCATGATTTTAGAAGATATGGCAAGTGTTGTTGACTGCCGCCTATCTCGCGTTGTGTTAGGTAAGCCATTTATCGAGGCATCCAATTTAAGGTATGACCGTTTGAAAGGCACGGTTCAGTTTTCTAATCACTTAGATAGGATCACATATAGGATGCCTTATCGGGTTAATGAGTTTCGTTTTGTGCCTCGATTTGACATGGACAACATTGGTGCGATTGAGGACATCAATGAAGAGGATAAAGAAAAAGGCATGGACCATGTTTGGAATAGGAGAAGCCTTTATTATAAAGATTGCTTAAACCTTGGACCTAAATACAAAATTAATATGGAGGTTGTTAGGATGATTAGAGGGGCAATTGAGAAGCAAAACGGAAAAACGTAGACCCCGTGACTTTGAGTCTAGCTACAAGACTCGTTAATAAAGAAAAGCGCTTCTTGGGAGGCAACCCAAGCTTTATTTGTTTTATTTGCTTTGTGTGTTTATTTATTTGTTTGTTTGATTTTATTTGTTTCCGTATGTGTGTTTAAATTTTATTATTATTGATTCATGTTCAAAACTAATTTGTGAAAATGCTTTATGTTGTTTTTAACTTCGTCTTAACTACATATAAAGGTATTTTGCAAAAGTTAAGTGTAAGGGAAATCTAAATCGGTTTATTAGAACACATATGAACATGAATCGTAATAGTAATAAATTAGCATACATATTCGTATTTGTTTGAGTCAAATGCTTGTATCGAGTCATAATGATGTTTTGCAGGATTTCCAGGAAGTAAGGTAAAGGTTTTTCCAGAAATTTTCCGGAAACTTAAAACGAAAATTTTTGTCAGGTCATTTCTGACGGCGTCAGGGGTTATAACCTGACGGCGTCAGATTTAATTTCCAGAAATTTTTGAAAGTTTTGTTTTCATAAAAAGTTTTTATTAAAATCTCCAACTTATAATCTCCAGGAATCTGCAAAATTATCATTCCACAAGCATTATATCCTTATATATAGATTTATCCCGCCGTTGTTATGCAGGTTTTCGTGTTTGTTTTCTCAGGCTTAACAGGTTATTTTGGACAAAGAGATGTTTATGGAATCAAGCTTATGGCGATGCATTAGTCATGGAGCTTCAACATTCTCTTTGGAAGAAGATTTAACCGTGTAATTTCATTATCCAACGAGCGAATCAGGGAGTATTTGATTTCATTCTTTTACTTTATGCTTTTACATCTTGTTATTTGAACATTGGGGACAATGTTCATCTTAAGTGTAAGGGGAGGGTAAAAGTACGATTTTAGAGAATACAATTGCGCTTGATTTTTGTTTGTTTAATAGTAGATGTGTAATAAAACTGAGAGAAATACTTGTTAAGGTAATTTTAGTGCCAAATTTAAAATTTTTTACAACATATAGGAGTGAAACTTTGATCTTAATGAGCGTCTCACGGATAGGAGTTATATGACTAGCACAAAAACCGTACCACTAAAAAATTTTCCACCCCCAAATATGTGAGGTTCGCCCCTAGAATTGGTAGGAAAAGCATTTATGCTATGATGTGTGTACCGGTAGCACTTAGATTCTAGAACTTGCGTTAGGACCATTCCAAGGCCACAAGTGAGACTACATTCGTGTAGTTAGATTTACTACATGATAAGAGGCATTAGGATTAACCCATTGTTTTACACCTGTGTTTTTGTTATAATTACATTGGCTACATTGGTCAAGTAATTCTCCCACACCCTTTGCGTTGTACTCATTTTTAGTACACGATACCCCTAGTACACCCCTCAGAGCCTATCTTTTCGTTTCGACCTTTAAGCATTTTACTTAAAGGAAGAATTTGTTTACACCCCACTAAAATGTACACCCAAATCGCCTTAGCCTACCTTGTATGCACTCATTTTTAGTGCATTAGTGTTACAACATTTGTTTAAACCCAAGTTAATTATCTAGTTGATTACATGGTTGCTAAGTCGAGTCATATCCTTGTACATATTGTTTTGGGACGATTGGGACTCATGGGTAAAGTACTAGTATAATGGAGTAATGGGGAAGAACATCATTTATTACCCCCATATGTGCTAAATGTTTTAAAAGTACTCCAAGTTTTTCAATTATCTTAATTCGAGTCATTAGATTAGTATTTGTAAAGTTATGTAAAAATTCAAGTGTAAGGGGGATGCAACGCCCCTATGATGTATTATTTTGGATGGTAGGGCAAGAGTGTATGCACAAAAAAAAAAAAAAAAAAAAAAAAAAAAAAAAAAAAAATCATGAAAAACACAAAAAAATGAAAAAAATGAAAAATAGAAAAAACATACGGACTACCATCCCGTTTCATTTTATGTTTGTTTTATATTTTTGTTATTTTGTTATTTCGTTTCTAGCTTAAGATCGAGTCTAGTCTTGGCTTAGCAACATTGTATAGTACATGTAATTGACCAAGATTTTTAACTCGCCACCAGTAAAATATCCTTTATCCAACAAAACCGTGTTTTCCTTTTCCCTACACCTAACATTATAACCCATTTAAAAGCCCTCTTTGATAGTTTATCTTAGGTGCTTACGCCTAGTGGAGGAGGTTTTCGATCCTTTCCCAAGCCTATGGTAATCTATTTGCTATGACAGGTAGTGAGAGATATTTTCCGTTTTCATTTATGAGATTTATTTTGATGACACTTGAGAGATGTGAGTATCTAAACACTACTTGTGAGGTGCTAGTATGTAATCTCCGTGCTTATTATGATTGAAGTGGAACGATTATTTGTTGTAATTACTTTTATGTTAGCATTAAATGACCCCTAACTTGTATTTTGATTAGAATAAAAGCGCATTTGCTTGAGGACAAGCAAATCTCAAGTGTAAGGGTATTTGATGAGGCGAAAAGTGTACCGCTTTTAAGGGGTCATTTAAGCCCGAAATCGTATTTATTTGATCAAATATTGCCCTAAATCGTTCCTTTTGTCATTTTAGGAACTTTTGAGGAGAAATCTGGAAAAGGAGGCATTTTGGACGTTTTTGGAGCATTAAAGTGAAGAATACGACAAAGTCTCAAAATCGGCTAATTTTTACCTTTGACGGCGTCAGAATCATCTCTTGACGGCGTCATGCCTTGGCAAGAAAAGTGGGATGTGAAATTTACTCATGACGGGCCAGTGAGTTAGCATGAGAATTCTGACGGCGTCACGCTTTAACTAAATCAAGGGCGTCACGGCTTAAATCATAAGGGGACGGCGTCACGTTCAAGTTTAGACGGCGTCAAGCCTTGATAGGCCAGAATGGATTTTTGAAGAGCTAAAAGGGACGGCGTCAAGAAGGTCACCCGGGAACCCTAAAAGCGGCGAGGTGACGGCGTCACAATGCATAAGGTGACGCCGTCAGATCCAAAAATCTATATATAGTTTTCTAATTTTTTGTCATTAAGAGAGAGCTTAGTGTGTGGAATTTTGGGATAAAACCCTAAGACGATTTTAGCTACTTTTTCAGGGCTTTTAGCCTTGAGATCTTCCATGTTTCATTGAAAGATAACTAATCAATTAATCATTCAATATGTCTATGTGTTGTTTGATTCTATCTTATGCTTGTCTTTTGTTTAACATGTTAGGCTAAATTTATCTTGTGTTTGCTTAGATCTAATGAAACCTAGCTATTGATTATTGGTTGTTAGTGTGTTGTTAGTTGTATTGGATGATTGTTTATCTATGTTAGGCTTAAGAAAACTGGCTAACTTCCTATTCGGTAACTTGCTTGAACGTCTTAAGAAACATGAACCAAACGCGTACTAAAGGTTTTTATGGTTGTATTTAATGCACAAGCGAATTCTAGTGATCCCATGTTAGGAGCTTCCTAGCCGGCTCGACATAGGAGTGAAGTAGGAGCTTGTAGAGTTTGGGGAAGTAAGTACGCCACCCCACGAATGGTATTAAGGAATACACCCGTCATCCACGCGACTAATACACACTAATTAACCGGTAAAAGATAGTTAGGGAGTAAGGAAATCTAAGTAAACACATTTCTCTACACATAAGTTTCTCACCACTTTTCATTTTTGTTATTTTATTTTATTTGCATTCGTAGTCATTTGGGTTAGTTGACTAGCAACTAATTCCGCCCACTCCTTCAAACCCGAGATTTTACTTGCTTTCATAAAATTATAAAAACATAAAAAGAATCTTCCTCAACCCTTAGACCTAATTAGAGTAGCCTTTCATACCTAACGAACACTATTCCCTGTGGAGAACGATCAATCCCCCGTACTTACCACTACACTATACTACATCGGTCAGGTACACTGCCTGGTGGGGTTGTAAGCCTCTTGAGATCCCTCGAGAGGTAAAACCTGTTGTAAGGTTACAAAACCACGCATCAGATTTTTTATCGCAAATGTGATATTTATCGCAAATGTGAGGCTTATCGCAAATGTGTTTTATCGCAATTCAATTCTATCGCAATTGTGAAAATCTGTCCGATTAGAATCCTTCAACTTTGAATCCCTTCAAAAAAAAAATAGTTTTTTGGCGGGAAAACTTGAGTAAAATTTAAAATTTTCAGGTGATTAAACGTTTAATTTTTACGCGAAATTCAAATTTTTGTGTAACAATGAAAATTTTGGCCCAAAATTCTAATTTTTAGGTCAAAATTCAAATTTTTTCGGTGAAAATTGGCTTCAAAATCTGTAACACTCAAATTTTTCTAGCCTTCTTATAATTGTATTTCCTAGTATATTTCAAATTATGAAAAAAATAATAATTAATAAATAAATAAATAAATAAATAAATAAATTTTTTGGAGGGAAATAAGGATTTCATCGCAACAATCACGGGGATACATCGTTCACGGCTAATATGGTTAATCAGAATGACTACGGGGAAGTACGGTATTATTGATTTGATTTTGAAGTGACATTTCACGGGCATGTGTACTTATTTATCTCAAAGTCTAGAGGTTGGATGGATGCATGACTTTCAGAGATACTTGTTTGGGCACTCATGGGTGTAGTGATTAAGTCTCGGTTATCTAGTTTTCATAGGTCAAGGGGTGGGTGGATGAAGACCTAGTTAACTATCACTTAAATGAGATACGTTGTAGTACTCAGTGTCACACAAAGATGTGGATAATTCGAGAGAGGTTCATATACAGTTAAGGAAGGTTGGATGGGTATATGAAACGACCTATGCTTTAAGGAGTTACGTTGCAGTGCTCAGTATAGGTTCTTAATCACACTATCGTACAAGATTAAGTCACATTTCTACGGGGTGTTTACTTCTTTTTCAAGTTGGTCATATCGGGTTGTCTCCATATGTGGTCATTTACTAGCAGCCGGTGAATTTTAAGATTGATTTGAGAGAAGTATTGAGAGTATTTTTTTCAACATATTCTCATGAAATTATGCTTCGACGGGCTGTTATGGATTTAATATTGCATCAAGTAAAAGGTAATCAAAGGCGTGTACACTAAAGTATGATGGTTCCGATGAATCGCAACCATCAGGAGGGAGAAGTATGGCTTATTACCAACTTGGATGCAATACTTTGTGAGATATGTTGATGCTCCCGAACGACAACCATTGTGCTTCCTTTAGTATCTACAGTCTCCGCTGCGTGTTTGAAGACTAAAGAGAGTTGTCGATTCAGGAGGGAGCAGAAAAGAATAAAGGGCTTACTAGTTAGGAGGGAGTAATAACCTAACTAGTACATTACAGTTGAAGTTCAGAGCTACAAGAATTAGAGCCGTTAGTGCCTAAGATCGTACGCCGAGATCGTCGAAAGAGAGAACTTCAAGTCAGCCTAAGGATCTAGACTACAGAGACTCTGCACTTTGATAAAAGTTTATTATTATTGTAACTTACTTTATTTATAGGTCTCATTGTAACCATTCACTTGTGACGGCATCTTGGAGGGAGATTGTTAGACTCGCTTTTTTATAAAGATATCGTCACTTAAGTGAATTGGACTAGATTGGTAATAAGTAGTATACGCAGGGACTACTTATGTGTAAATGGCAAACAAGTGATGTAATAGGGCCTATAAATACCCCTCATGACTCTCCATGAGGGGTGTGGGAAAGTTATGTATTGTTTATTTGTTTCTTTTAATAAAGATAATCATTTCCAGTTTCTCCACCCTCTCACTAACTTCTCTCTCTAAAAGATGAAGATAATCATCTTCTTCAGCCAATCCCGACCACCCGAACCACAAAAATCACCCGATCATCAGTTCTACACTTTCTGTTGTAGACATCGCTAAGGTACTCTGCTTCTTGCTCTTCCAATCCACGGCTCCTCCATTAATGACAAAGACATAACCCGTCTGAGACTTCGTATCATCTTTATCACATTTCCAGGAAGCATCGCAGTAACCTGTAACACCAAGTTCTGCTTCTGGATTTCCCCCATATACTAAAAACATATCTCTTGTAGCCCTTAAGTACTTGAGAATATGTTTAACAGCAGTCCAGTGGAGTTCACCTGGATTTTGTTGATATCGACTATTTATATTTTGAGCAAATGCCACATTAGGCCTTGTGCATCTCACCGCATACATAATAGATCCCACAACCGAAGCGTAAGGGACTCTCTTCATGCGTGTCACCTCTGCAGGTGTTGAAGCACATACTCTGCTACTTAAGCCATGATTCTCTTGCATTGGCAAATATCCCTTATTGGAATTTTGCATATTGAATCTCTTCAATATTTTATCAATGTAAGCACTTTGGCTTGATCTATCTCTATATATCTTGATTCCCAGAATGTATGTTGCTTCTCCTAAACTCTTCATGGAAAAACATTTCCCAAGATAGGCTTTAACCTCTTTCAATCTTGGAATATTTTTACCCATGATTAATATGTCATCAACATATAGGACAAGGAAAATAACATCACTCCCACTAGATTTGTGATATACACATGGTTCATCAAGATTCTAAGTAAACCCAAACTTTTTGATTTCTTCATCAAATCTCTTATTCCATTGTCGTGATGCTTGCTTCAATCCATAAATGGATCTTTGAAGTTTGCATACACGGTTTTGAAATTCTGGATTCACAAACCCCTCAGGCTGCGCCATATAGATGTCTTCATCTAGGCGACCATTTAAGAAGGCAGTTTTGACATCCATTTGCCAAATCTCATAGTCATAGTATGCAGTGTGGAAAACTAGAAGGGGGGGGGGGTTGAATAGTTTTACGTCTTTTTAATTTATTATAAAAACTTTGTTTTATACTTTTAATAACTTTAGATTCTAGTTTGTTATGAAAAATAAAACATAAATCTTATTATTAGTTATATAAGTATTCTTTTAAATTGATTGTAAAAGTTTTGGTTTCTTGAATGGATTTTCAATTTGATCTTTATGTGAAGTTGACCTCTAATTAATACTAGCAATTATATAAGCCTATGTGTATGAAAGTAATGACGATGCAAGTAAAGAAATAAATAAGGTATGGAAAGATCTAACCGAGACACGAGAGATTTATAGTGGTTCGGCTACAAGGACACCTTCCTTGCCCTACTCCACTCCCCGAGCACACCTTGCTCGAGAGTTTTCTTCACAACTTCAACAAGCTCCCTTATGGCGGAGAAAACCGTACACAACTTTGGCTTACACAGGTTTAACGACACAAAGCTAAATGTCGAGTTCTAATCGTAGCTAGAACCAATCTCACAACTTCACAACACAACTTCTTCACGACTTCTTCACAACGGCTTCACGACTTCTTCACGACTTCTTCACGACTTCAACACGACCGCTACACAACTTCTATGATGCGGCTTCACGACTTCAACACTATGTCTTCATGACTTAAGACTTCACGACTTCAACATGACCGCTACACAACCTCTATGCTACGGCTTCACGACTTCAACACTAGGACTTCACGACTAGGACTTCACGGCTTCAACACGACTGCTACACAACTTCTATGCTACGGCTTCACGACTTCAACACTAGGACTTCACGACTAGGACTTCACGGCTTCAACACGACCGCTACACAACTTCTATGCTACGGCTTCACGACTTCAACACTAGGACTTCACGACTAGGACATCACAACTTTAACACGACCGCTTCACAGCTTCTATGCTACGGCTACATGACTTCAACATAAGGACTTCATGTCTTCTAAGCTACGGCTTCACAACTTCTACACCACGGCTTCACGACTTCTACATTTTGACCTCACAACTTCTATACCACAACTACTTATACAACATCTTCACTACTTACACACAACACTAATCTACAACACACACCTTACATACAAATGAATGAATGATTTACAAACTTTGTTAAACACACAACTTAAGTAACAAAATGATACTAAGTTGTAATACTTCTAATCTTGATTGATAGAAGTATTCTTCTTTTGCACTTGGATGGTGGAAGCTTGGATCACTTGGAAACCAATGCTTAAGATTACATGATCAAAGGTTTATTTAAGATATGAAATGAGATCTACAACAGAAAGTTTTAGTGCAAAAGGGTTGAGAAAAAATCCAGGAGAAGGCTTGTATTTATAGGGAAAAATCTGGACAGCTGGAGCCTACTGGAGCGGGGGCGGTCCCCTTAAATAGGGGGCGGTCCCCTTAATAATTAAGGGGGCCGCCTAGCAAAATTAAGGGGGCCGCTCCTACTGAACGTTGGCCAATTTTGTCCTTTTGTGGGGAAGGTTTTTCTGGAACATTTTAACTGATTTTGGTTAAAAATTTGAATTCATATTTTTATAAAAGATTAAACATTTTTATTTAATACCAAAAATGTTTTTCAAAAATATATAAAATGTTTTTGATGTTTTATAAAAAATCTAGTTATTAAGAAAATGTTCCTTTGATCATATAATGCATTAAGCATTAGTTCATTCATACCTTAAGTGATTTTAGTTGTAGAAGTGAATATTTACAACTAAGTACTTGTTTAATTTATAAGTTTATGTTTTAATGAGTTTACATTTTGTGATCATCAAAACATAGAGATATGAATAAATATTGATAATGTTTTTAGGCATTTATTTATGTCAACAATCTCCCCCTTTTTGATGATTACAAAACCTAAACTCATTAAATCCAAAAAGTTGTTTTTGGACAAGTATTTAGTGAGTTTATATTCACTTCTCCCCCTTTTTGTAGAATAAAAAAGGTTATGCCGACAAGTTTTTGAGACAAAATTTGTCCGGACGAGAACTCCCCCTTGATGTGTGCTCCCCCTCGTTTGAGGGCACCAAGGAATCGATATATGGAATACTTGCAAGAAAAATATTAGAAGCACAAGCATATATATAGCAAAAATAAGCATGCATATAAAGACATTCATTAAAAATGTTGTGCATAAATACACAACCATCCAAAATTATATTCAATCCTACATTAGCTAGTAAGTAATGCAATCTAAATAATCATTCTAGGAGTACATGATCTTCCATGGGGCTTGCACACAAAATGGTTTGAAAAATTATTTTTGATTAAGCATTGCATATGCTTAATTTGGTGAGAATGAAGGTGGTGGTAGTGTAGTGGGTGAAAATGATGGAGGTTGTGGTGGAGGTTGGTTGTTAAGCATGTGTTCAAGGGATGAAAACATGTAGTGTATCTCATCTCTAAGACCAAAGATGATGGTTTGTTTGTGGGTGTGGTGGTATTGGTGATGATGAGAAATGAGCATCAAGAGGTGTGATTGGTGATATGAAAATGACAAGTTGGGTGAATGGAGGTTCTTGAGTAGGAGGTGGAGTTGATGCTCTTGATGATGGTGATGAAAGGTGTGAGTTGATGTAGTTATTGATGGATGAAGTGGAAGGTATGAATGAAGATGTTGTGCCATGAGTGAAGGGTGTTTTTGATGGTGCATTTGGTGCACTTGGGGATTAACATTGAGGTGGTGGTGATGGAGTTTTGGTGTCTTAGAGATGATTTTGGTGATAGCATGGTGAATGAAAATGGGTGTTTGATGGAGGTGATGGTTGATTTAGGTAAGGTTTGGGCTAGATAAAAGGGGTCGCAAGATGCAAAAGAAAACAGTAAATTTTACTACCCAGATGGCCGGTCCCCTTAATTGTAGGCCGGCCCCCTTAAAATTAAGGGGACCTCCTAGGGAATTAAGGGGGCCGCCTATCTGGTGTTTTCCCAGGCGACCAAATTTGAAATTTTTTCAGAAAAGGGTCATTTTTTAGGGTGTTTTTGCAGCAAGCTCCATTTGAATCATGTACATCAAGAATGATTAAATAGTGGCATAAACATGTTAAATACGCATGCATACATTTAAAACATATTATGGAATAAGCATGTTATTAATCATCAAGCATGTATATATATCATGATATCAAGTATACAAGCAATAAGCATAACAATCATATATTAAAGACAAGAAATAAAGCATTCACTAGTTGAAAATAATTATGTTAAAAACGTAATTATTGATACAACACATATTATGCTTATAGCATGCAATAAGTAGAATATTTTAAATTGCCTAAGAGATCCATTGGACTTGCTTGAGACATGAAAATTTGGATTATTTTGGATGGATGATGGTAAAGAGGGGGTAAAAAATGTTGGATTAATGGAGTTGTAAGTTTGGGTGTATGGATGTTGGAGAGAGTGTTGATAGAGGAATTGGAGGTGGAGAGCTTGGACATGACCATGTTGAATGAGGGTTTTGATGCTGTTCAAGTGGTGGTGTTGGATTAGATCTAGTGAGAAGATACTCAATCCAAGTGAGACGCTCATTTAAGGTGATGGTTTGATTTTGGAGAAAGATGCAACAAGGACTATTGTTGACATGTTTCTCAATTTGACTCAAGTGATGTGGTGATGATGGTAATGATGGTGAGATGGATGGTGATGATGGTAATGATGGTTTGACTTTGGAGAAAGATGCAACAAGGACAATTGTTGACATGTTTCTCAATTTGACTCAAGTGATGTGGTGATGATGGTGATATGGTGAGATAGATGGTGATGATGGTAATGATGGTTTGACTTTGGAGAAAGATGCAACAAGGACAATTGTTGACATGTTTCTCAATTTGACTCAAGTGATGTGGTGATGGTGGTAATGATGGTGATATGGATGGTGATGGGTTTAAGTTGCTTTGAGCAAGGTGCAAAGCAAGGAGAGCATTAAGCTCATGGGCTTCCTTGAGTTCTTCAATGAACTTCAAGTGTTGAGTGGAAGGTGATGATAATGGAGAGTGGTTGTTATTTGGTGGAAGTGGTGGTGACACTTTTGGTGGTGGAAACATTTGTGGATTTGGGTAATTATGAGTGAATGAAGGTGGACATATGGATGATAGGTTATGTGTGT
Source organism: Artemisia tridentata subsp. tridentata (assembly GCA_021014915.2). Taxonomy (NCBI): domain Eukaryota; kingdom Viridiplantae; phylum Streptophyta; class Magnoliopsida; order Asterales; family Asteraceae; genus Artemisia; species Artemisia tridentata. The sequence goes on along the minus strand of CP139509.1, from coordinate 245,984,190 downwards.
GAAAGGGTTCATTAGGATGAGGTTTAGGTGTTGGTTGAGTTTGAACAACATCATTTGTTGGGTTATGGCAAATGTCAAGCTTCCTCCTCCAAATGGGTATTTATGGTGTAGTGATGATGTGATTGTGGAAGGTAAATTTTGGAGGGTGGTTTGTGACAAAATGTGTTTGTGAATTTTGGGAGGTATATGATAAAATGGGTTGAAAATTGAAAAAGAAATCAATAATCCGTCACTCCAGATGGCCGGTCCCCTTAAATAGGGGCCGGTCCCCTTAATTTTAAGGGGGCCGCCTGGGTATTTAAGGGGGCCGCCCATCTGCTGACTTCCAGATTACTGGAAATGGGTTTTTGGCATAAATTTGTAGAAAAGGTTGTGTTTTTGGGTTTAGTTTCAAGCAAGTCCAACTTCTTTCAAGGCAATTTAGGATTTAATAACTCATATATGCTAAGCATATTTATTTAAGCAACTTTATCTTAACATGCAAACTACTCATTAAGCATATAACATGTATATACATATATTAGACAAGAAGATAATACATAGCACCATGTAATTCATATTATTATACTTAGGAAGATTAAAAGGCTAGTTAATTAATCCTAATGATTATCTATGTACAAGGGAATGGGGAGTTGTGATAGCATGGACTTCTAGACTTGTACCAAGTGAGATCTTTAATAAGTAAACCATGATTTTTCATTTTTGATTTAGTTCACTTATAAGTGTCATATACACAAGTATATATGACATATATGAGATCACCAAGCATGATTTAAAGAAATGTTTTTGGCATTATTCAACAATGCTTGAAAGTAGGTTTTATGTGGATGTGAAAAATATATTACTGAAATAGTTTTGGCTTTATTTCAAAATGTTTTTATGAGGAAAGAAAACATTTTTTTTCCAATTTTTGGTTTTTGATAAACACGTAATTATAGACACAAGTTTGGAAGAAAGGTAGGATGGTGAAACATGTTTAATAGAAATGTGTTATAATCTTTTGAAAAATCATTTTTCCAAAATGTGAAGTTTTTGCAAATTTAAAAATAAGTCCCATTAATTATATGTTTAAAAATAGTGGTTTATGAAAGATCTCATGCTCAAGGGCATTGGTTAAGTCTATTGTCACATGCTACCTCTTTCTACATATCCTATGGCATTTAAGCATGTATTATGACTAAATACAAAAATACATCATGTCAGAGTAGTTAGAGAAAAACAAAATCTATTATAATGACAATGCATTTAACAACTAAACAAATAATTACGAAGGCATGCAGTCAAATCACATAGGAGCAAGTAAACATCTAGAAATTTTATATATGCAAGATAACATACATCTCGGAATGAAAAGCTCTAGTGAAAAGCAAAGTTCATAGCAGTAAACTATCGTTAGGTATATTTAGGAAAAATAATGTATTCAAGTTGGAGAATGAGTATGAGACTATTACTAGTGGTGCTCAATTCAGGCTAAACACGACCGTTTTTACGGGTTACACACACCCAACTTCTCACATAGAAGCAATTCAACCGTTAGGTCAAATTGAGTTTCTAGTCAATAGATTCTCCAGTAGTCATTCTCCTTTTAGAAGAAATTAAGTTCCTAAATTTACCTATCGGAGAGTACCAAATATGAAGATTGCTTGGTTTACTAATACTTAGGGGGCTAACTAAAGGGTTTCTAGTTCATTAAGCCACAGAACGAATATAACTAAAGTGTAAAGGCAAAGCAACCTATCAGACTAAGCATATCCTAAGGCATTAATAAGATTATATGCATGAAGTAATTACTTATGAAATTTTAAATAGAGAACTTACCTCACGTCCTAGCTTTTCTTCGTAATGTCTCAGATGATGATCTTATTTAAACCGAAGTGGCTTGACCCGAACATGTCTTGTACGGATCATGATCTTCTCCTTCGTCTGTGTCACTTCATGATTTTGGATTGAGTTCACTTTGGAGTTGATTCATGTAGTCTTCGTCGCTAACACCTACATTAACAACATTTGAACTAGTAGCACATGTATCTATTTTATCTAAAAGTTTATCTATTAAATTTCTAAGATAACTAATTCATGTACAAGATTAAAATCCTCATCTTTGGCATGACTTTTTTCTTGATGAAAGTTTTAGAAATTTTTCCAAATATCATTTGCCGTTTTACAGAAGAATATTCTTTCATATTCAACTTTCGGCAATGTTTTTATAAATAATTATTTTAGCTTTATTATTTATTTCATTCTTTGTTTTCAAATAATCAATTTGACTTTCAAAATCCGTTTTTGTTTGATTTTCAAAATCACCAATCGAAATGACATGCCAAAGATCTAGATCAATTGATTTCACATAAGTTTCAAATTTATTTTTCCATTCAAGAAAAGTATAGTTTTCAAATAGTGGTGGTTTTAGCAAAGATTCCCCTTCTAGATATTTTTCGAATTCCATAGATCGATTCAAGTTTTAAAATACAGTATATTTTAAAGATCTTGATTGACGTGGCTCTTGATACCAATTGTGGAAAACTAGAAGGGGGGGTTGAATAGTTTTACGTCTTTTTAATTTATTATAAAAACTTTGTTTTATACTTTTAATAACTTTAGATTCTAGTTTGTTATGAAAAATAAAACATAAATCTTATTATTAGTTATATAAGTATTCTTTTAAATTGATTGTAAAAGTTTTGGTTTCTTGAATGGATTTTCAATTTGATCTTTATGTGAAGTTGACCTCTAATTAATACTAGCAATTATATAAGCCTATGTGTATGAAAGTAATGACGATGCAAGTAAAGAAATAAATAAGGTATGGAAAGATCTAACCGAGACACGAGAGATTTATAGTGATTCGGCTACAAGGACACCTTCCTTGCCTTACTCCACTCCCCGAGCACACCTTGCCCGAGAGTTTTCTTCACAACTTCAACAAGCTCCCTTATGGCGGAGAAAACCGTACACAACTTTGGCTTACACAGGTTTAACGACACAAAGCTAAATGTCGAGTTCTAATCGTAGCTAGAACCAATCTCACAACTTCACAACACAACTTCTACACGACTTAATCACGACTTCTTCACGACTTCTTCACAACGGCTTCACGACTTCTTCACGACTTCAACACGACCGCTACACAACTTCTATGATGCGGCTTCACGACTTCAACACTATGTCTTCATGACTTAAGACTTCACGACTTCAACATGACCGCTACACAACCTCTATGCTACGGCTTCACGACTTCAACACTAGGACTTCACGACTAGGACTTCACGGCTTCAACACGACCGCTACACAACTTCTATGCTACGGCTTCACGACTTCAACACTAGGACTTCACGACTAGGACTTCACGGCTTCAACACGACCGCTACACAACTTCTATGCTACGGCTTCACGACTTCAACACTAGGACTTCACGACTAGGACATCACAACTTTAACACGACCGCTTCACAGCTTCTATGCTATGACTTCATGACTTCAACACAAGGACTTCATGTCTTCTAAGCTACGGCTTCACAACTTCTACACCACGGCTTCACGACTTCTACATTTTGACCTCACAACTTCTATACCACAACTACTTATACAACATCTTCACTACTTACACACAACACTAATCTACAACACACACCTTACATACAAATGAATGAATGATTTACAAACTTTGTTAAACACACAACTTAAGTAACAAAATGATACTAAGTTGTAATACTTCTAATCTTGATTGATAAAAGTATTCTTCTTTTGCATTTGGATGGTGGAAGCTTGGATCACTTGGAAACCAATGCTTAAGATTACATGATCAAAGGTTTATTTAAGATATGAAATGAGATCTACAACAGAAAGTTTTAGTGCAAAAGGGTTGAGAAAAAATCCAGGAGAAGGCTTGTATTTATAGGGAAAAATCTGGACAGCTGGAGCCTACTGGAGCGGGGGCGGTCCCCTTAAATAGGGGGCGGTCCCCTTAATAATTAAGGGGGCCGCCCCTACTGAACGTTGGCCAATTTTGTCCTTTTGTGGGGAAGGTTTTTCTGGAACATTTTAACTGATTTTGGTTAAAAATTTGAATTCATATTTTTATAAAAGATTAAACATTTTTATTTAATACCAAAAATGTTTTTCAAAAATATATAAAATGTTTTTGATGTTTTATAAAAAATCTAGTTATTAAGAAAATGTTCCTTTGATCATATAATGCATTAAGCATTAGTTCATTCATACCTTAAGTGATTTTAGTTGTAGAAGTGAATATTTACAACTAAGTACTTGTTTAATTTATAAGTTTATGTTTTAATGAGTTTACATTTTGTGATCATCAAAACATAGAGATATGAATAAATATTGATAATGTTTTTAGGCATTTATTTATGTCAACATGCAGCTATAGCTATGAGAATCCTAATGGCGCTTATGTCAGCTACAGGAGAAAATGTCTCCTCGTAGTCAACACCATAAGTTTGAGTAAAGCATTTAGCTACCAAACGAGCCTTATAGGTGTGTACATTGCCATCCATGTCAGTTTTCTTCTTGAAGAGCCACTTACTTCCAACTACCTTGGCATTGGGAGGAAGGTCTACTTCAATCCAGACTTCATTATTTCTCATGGATTGCATTTTCCCATTCATAGCAACTTGTCATTTGTCCTTTTCAGGATCATTCATGGCAGCTCTATAATTAGCAGGTTCTCCAAGATCCCCTAATATAGTTTCCTCAACTTCTACGTTAAGACATAGACGTTCAGGTGCTTTCACAGTCCTTACAGATCTGCGAATGGGAACAACTTCAGGTGGAGGACCCAGACTTTCAGGTTCCACAGGAAGTTCGCTAGTGTTTTCAGAAGGTAATGTATCTTCTTGATCATCTTCCAGATCATAAATCCTCCCACTGAATTCTTGAGATATGAGATCCTTTTCAAGAAAATCTCCATACCTAGCAAAAATTACTTTGTTTTGAGGTGGGTAGTAAAAGTAGTAACCCATCGTTTCCTTTGGGTATCTTATAAAGATACACTTTACAAATCTCTGTTGGAGTTTATCTGTTGAGTCACGTTTAACAAACGTCTCGCAACCCCAGACCTTTAAATAAGACAAGTTAGGAGGTTTTCCATTCCATAACTCATAAGGTGTCTTATCAACCTTCTTGGTCAGAACCATATTCAAAATGCGAATAGCAGATTCTAAGGCATAATCCCAAAAGGATAAAGGAAGAGTTGTAAGATTAAACATTGATCGCACCATGTCCAACAATGTACGATTTCTTCTCTCAGATACACCATTTTGTTGTGGAGTATATGGAAATGTGAGATGTTGGACAATTCCATTCTCAGCTAAATAATCTTTAAACTCTTGACTCAGGTATTCACCACCTCTGTCGGATCGAAGAACTTTAATCTTCTTTCCAAGTTGCAATTCTACTTCTGCTTTGAAAACCTTAAATGTTTCAAACACCTCATGTTTATGTTTAAGTAAATAAACATATCCATAACGGCTGAAATCATCAGTAAAGGTTAAGAAGTAGCTAGCACCTCTCTTTGACACATATCTAAGTTGTCCACACACATCAGTGTGTATTAAACCAAGTAGATCAGAAGCCCTTTCCATACGATTATTAAAAGGTTTCTTTGTCATCTTCCCAGATATACAAGATTCGCATTTATCAAATGATTTATCATTGATATCTTGTAAAAGATCACCACTTTGCATCTTTTCCATACGAGTCTTGCCTACATGACTAAGTCGATAATGCCAAAGATAAAATGAATCCAAAACATTATTGATTATCTTATTATTGATGCTATGCATTGAATTATAATTATTGGATTCATTCATATCAATTTCAAAAACACCATTCACAGTAATAGCATTAAAATAAAAAACATTATTTAATGAAACTGAAATTCCATTGCTCGTAACAGTATGATTAAAACCAATATCCAATAAACAAGAAAGGGAAACAACACCTCTAACAATAGTAGGTGCATAATGACAATTATTTAAAAACAGTACTAAGCCCGAAGGCAAAACTAATTTAAATACACCTATAGCTTCAACAGCTGCATGTGCTCCGTTACCCATGTGCAAATATTGTTCTCCATGGGCCAGTCTTCTTTCAACTCTAAACCCCTGTAGTGTATTGCAAATATAAATACCACATCCAGTATTGTATACACAGGAATATTTTTTATGAGTTAATGAAAATAATTCAATCATGAAAAAGTCACCTGAAGTGCTGGGGTTACCAGCCTCAGCCTTCAACTTCTTCACACGTAACTCCTCAAGATAGAGTGGACAGTTCCGCTTCCAATGTCCTATCTCATGGCAGTGGTGGGAAGCCTGATCCTTCTTGTTAGGATTCACCTTGTTCTTCTTAGGATTAGGTTGGTAAGCCATAATTTTCTTACCTTTGTCAACCTTTCCCTTATTCTTTTTAGTCGCCTGCGGTTTTGGCTTTTGTATCCTACCTCCTTGTATAGCTAATACCTGAGGAGTAGGTGCCTTCTTTGGTAAACCCTTCTCATAGTCCACAAGCTGTAACTCCCCAAGACCGAACATGACCAAAAACGTGAAATTTTTTCGCAAAAAGTAACATTCCGAAACTGACCCACACTAAGGTCCAGATTTTGAACCAAAAGGGGGATCTTGACATCTGATCCACACTTAGGTCTAGATTTTGAACCAAAATGGGGATCCTGAAATCTGATCCACACTTAGGTCAAGATTTTGAACCAAAAGGGGGATCCTAGACTGAAAATTATTCTTTAGGATTTGACGGGTTATGCATAAACCCATTTTGACCCGTTGACACTCAAACCACTAAAACCACTTCATTGACTCATCTGACCTAACCAACATACATAATCTATCATACCAAACTTGACCCATACAACCTTGACCCGTTCATACCCCAAAATGGGTAGAGGCTAGCTTATTCCAAACACCCCCTTAAGAACCCATTTCAACTACACACTTTTACCCAAAACACCTATCCACAACATATCCATTTAAAAGCATACATTAGTTAACATTTCTAATATATTGAAAAGTTGTTAGTACAAAGTCTCGACCCGTAGCTTCCCAAAATGGGTGAGATTGGCTAAATGCCAAACACCCTTCTAAATACCACCATAACCACATAACATAAGACTTCATGACACTCATACATATTTGACCCTTGTCCCATACATGAACAAAAGACCTTAAACGATGACAAGACCATTGACAACAAAACGACCACATAGAATAAAGTGTACCAAGACACGAAGAGACTCTTCGGGGGCTTCCAACTTTAATACGCTCGGTCCAAAAGGTTATGGTCTTCTAGGCTAGCTTCTAGCTACACTTCTACTTACTTCCAAGCTACAACTAAGCCAAATCCTTACCTTTACTTCCTCCACTTGTACCTACAAAATGTCATTAACTTCAAACGTAAGCGAAAACGCTTAGTAAGTATATAAGACATAATCAACATCACCTTTACATAAGATTGGTGATTAACACCAATTATAACATTAACAAGGAGCATCAAATGGGATTATTACTCACCTTGACCAAGCAAGTAATTTATATAGCATTACACATTTAACATTGGATCCAAGCTAACATATCATTACAAGCTCCATAACAATCACATTAACACAATCATAACATTTATACCATAACATTAACAAGGATTATACTCATATACTTACCTCAACTCCTACTAGCTTCCTACTTGACTTTGAATGGGCTTCTATAATTGCTCCCTAACACAAGATTAACTACAATTAGCAACTAACTAACTAAGGAGATCATTAATTCACTACCTTTTGCCATAATCCTCAAAACCCACCATATGAACCCTAATTTTCACAATTAGGGAAAACCACTTACTTGTTGAAGAGATAACAATTAAGGTATCTCTAGTGATTCTTGATCACTTCTTGATACTCAAATGAGCTAGATGATCACTTGAAGTCTTCCCTCTCTTTTCTCCTTACTAAATGTCGACACTCACTAGAACTCCAAAGATAATTCCAGACTTTTCTAAGTCTTGGGCTTATTTAATCTTGATAAAAAATAAGTTTAGTCAATTGGCAAGGCTAGCCCTTCTAGTTTCATCCTTCATAACTTGACTACATATTATTTATTTAGCTAGCTCACAACATATAATACTTAACATATTGTATACTTATATTGTACCTCATCGGGGTATGGGTGTAACACAAGCATTGCAAGCAACTCTGTGGCTGTCTTCCCCGCGCAATGCATGTTATAGTTTCGAACAAAACCAGAGAAATCCTTGTTCAAGGATCTGTTGATTAAGTTCACACATACATTCTCCGGGCAGATGTAGTTGATCTGATGTAGTTTGTCCATGTAACTCTTCATTTTCAACACATGATCACTAACAGGTTTACCTTTCTCCTCGCTTGCAGCTATGTAATGCATCGATCAAATCATACAATTCAACTGCAGGTGGTTTCTCATAAGTCCTTTGGAGTTCTTGAAGCATATCATAAAGAAAATGGTGCTCAAACTGCTTTTGCAATTTGGGAGCCATACTTCCAAGCATCAAGCACGCAACTTCATTGTGCTTTTTATACTCCAATTTCCAGGCTGCTCTGACATCCTCGGATTCAGTAGCATCTGGTTCAGCAGGGCAAGGCTTAGTCAAGTATTCCAGCTTATCAGACACTCTCAAGACAATCATGAGTGACCTATTCCAGTCATTGAAATTCGGGCTAGCCAATTTTTCTCATTCAAAATGGTTTTTGAACGCAGAACTTAGTACAGCATTATCGGGTTGAGCCATTTCTACAGAAAAAGTTCAAATATTAGTATTCTGATAATACTACTTTTCAAGAAAATAAAATACCTAAGGAAATATTCATATAACCATTGAATTTTCTTGAAAATTAGGATAAAATTTTCATAATTTCACTACATCAGTTGATCTCCTAGTAATGAAAATATAAAATATGGTAATCTGTCGAACAATAATTGGCAAACAATTTCCAATTCCTAGATCATTATGGGATTTACATTTGCCAAATACAATTTGCGAAGTAAGCATATTTCATCCCATCTCATGCCTTAAGTTTCTAGGTCTCACTAACAACTTAATTAAGTTGTCTAATTTAGAAACTGCAAATTCTCCATGAATGGTCTCACGCATTAACGGAAATTTACCTTGTCATTAAAATCTAGGTAAGGTCTCACTTAGGCTAAATAATAACTTCAAGTGTTTCTTATAATTAGATGGCATGAACTTAAATTTTTAGGATACTAATTTTGATGTGTCAATCAAAATATGTACGAAGAAGCATGCACACATCTTCGTATCATAAGTTTTTCAAAACATTTTTATTTACCAATTTTAAGCTAAGATTAAATCAACAAAGTTTTAATTGAGGTATTAGGTTCACCAATCAAAGAATTACCTACAATTATCGTCCACTATATCCTACTACTGCATAAGTCAAAAGACCCAAGTTATTCGGACAATTACCACAAAGTGGCACGTGGAATTGAGGTCAATTCACCCTTAAGATGATTTTGTACATAAAATAGTTGTACTTGGTAGCTCCAATTTGACGCACAAAGGAGCGTCGAAACAGAGGTCAGCGCGAAGCTTATTAAAAACCCGTTCCTACTTATACCCCTCTTATAGTTTGTCAAAACTAAGTGAGTCGTTCTTACTATTGGTACAAAACTCATCACTCAATTAAAAGTTTATGACTTTAAGTCTTAAAAAAAACATGTTATAAATTATAACCTTGCTAGTCTCGCCTAGGAGCAAATTACCATGCGAAGCGAACCACTATCGGCACATAAGACTTTGCAAGATTCATAATTTATCCCATCAAGTTTCACCATTATTTAGTCCATTTATTTTCTATTTAAAAATTACCCTTTTTTGCTTACAACGTGTCATACAATTAAACAAAAAACAAGTAATAATAAAAATAAGCAACTAAATAACGCACATAACTTAACAATTAATTTATGTAAACAATTAGCCACATGCAAACTTTGTTTGATAAAACCTATTAATAATCATTCTATGTTTAATTATGCATATATTTAACTAAGACTATCACTTACAATGGTAAGTGAGCCACATGCATCGACGTATCGATTGTGTTAGTCATAGCAAATATATACCAAATTACACATAATAGATTCATTAATATGATTAATTGAGGTCTTCTCCAATTTTAGATCTATCATAATTACATGTGTAAAACAACTTAACAGTTAATCAAACATAATTCATGACAAACATGCATGTTTCATCATGGATTAACACAAGTCACAAGATACGCAACTTAAACACATAAGCATGTTACAAATCAGGGTTTCAAAACAACAAAACTATTTTTTTTATACAATTAGGGCATCGCCCCCCCCCCCCTAAAAATTAGGGTTTTTGATTTTTTAAACCCTAAAAAAATTGAGTAACATCAAACACAATCCAATATTCATTTTTTATGTGTTTCGGTAATTAATTACATGTTAAAACGGCTCGTGATGCCACTGTTTGATTTAATAAACATGACAAGTTCATATATTAAACACCTAATCATCATACACATGCGGAAGCGTAGGATCTATTTCACACATAAATAATTAACCGAATAATAAAGTAAACGTACATTTGAATCAAGCAAAACAAGAATAAACTTCAAATCTTCTTCAATCAATATCAAGAATTGGATTAACAAATTACCCCTTACCATTTTGTAATTCAATCCATGATATTAACTATAATGAGTTAATACCACTTTCTTGTACACACGTACTATAACCGAATTAATGTGTTTGCTAGATCAAGAAAACACAAAGTTTGTTTTATAGAAAAACAAACTGATCGACCCTTATTAGGGTGTTTGTTCGATCGGCCAAACCAAGACAAAGAGAAGAAAATGTTTAGGGTTATAGCTAGTGCACAAGAGATATTGAATCAATAACCCTAAGCCTTGTATATATAGCATGAGTATCTTGGAGAACAAGTTGGAGTGGGATTGGGTTTCAACCTAACCCAACCCAACCCAACCCAACCCAACCGATCGGCCTAAGGATCCCAAGGGATTCCGGAAGCTTCTTGTTCCTTTAATTTCATCTATAGTCCTTCTATTAATCTCTGATGGTCGTTAGTCAATTGTCGTTAACTACTTAACGTCCGTTAGTCGTTATTTTGTGTTTTAATAATTAAATATATAACGTTTTATATATTAATTATTATCCATTAATTTCTTTATACGTAAAGTGTGCAATACCATGATCTCGAGTTCGATTTTAGACATATACACATTAATATTTGTCCACAAAACTTACAGCTAAATATTCCGTAGTCCGCACTATTATGAAATACACACTTTTTCGCCTTACAAAAACTACACATTTTAGTTTACGCGTAAAAATAATAATTGTAAAATAATATGGGGACAAAATAATAATTTAATAAGTAAAAGTTGTCTGTGAACGTATAAGAAAGAGATTGACAGAAATCACTTATTTTATTGTATTATTTAATTCGATTTTATAGCAAAATGGGTTCACGTTGGCGGTGCCTACGGCGAGAAATAGCATCGGTACTCACACTCTCCCAACTAAATTACTTATTCTGCTAACCAACAACTAGTGATTTTTGCTAGAGGTTTAGTCGATCGAAGACCACTCGTAATAAGCGTGCAGAAACTCGGTCTTTCTTCAAGGAGGACGCGTCCTCCTTATTACCCCCTACTGCCTTTTAGATGCGGCTTAGAGCACAAATTTGCAAGATTCGATATTGCTCACGACTAATTTGTGATGAGTCTTAAGTGCAGACAAAATTAAATCCACAGTTCATTTTTTGACCGTTTGACATTTGATTAAAAAAATCTTTAAAAATTTATATAATTTATCCTCATAAGTACCTCAATACTCTTTTAATTTTTAATTTTATTGACATTTTTAAATGCATTCTTTCTTTATATACTTTAATCTTTTCATCTAAAAACAATGTCTCAAAAAACACCTAAAAATACGACGCCAACATAATGTTCTAACACTAAATTCCATTTTTCATTAGGGTCACTCACCAACCGTTAATTTTCAACCCGCAAGTTTTGTATACAAACCACAACAACGACAACATATTTACCAAAACAATCCGTTGTACCTCTGTCGAAGCAACAAATGTACCAACAACAATAACATAATTTGTATCGTCCACACAAATGTTCCACGATTCATCGTCGCCACCAGCATACCAATCTCAAAGTTCTTAACATTATTCTTTGGTTCACCCTTTTAATGTTGATGAGGTAGAAAATTTGGATCCGTTTTTTGGTAGTCAACGTTATTCGCATGTTCAAGTTTCGGGTGGTACATCTGAACCCGTTCAAGACGATTCTCTCGTCGCAAAGGTTGTGGTCATAAAAATATGTCATAAAGGTAAGACGACTACTAAAGAAGATGCTAGAGTTTCATGGACCCAAACGGAAGAGTTAGCATTGTGTAAAGCTTGAACCAACACGTCCAAAAATAGTGCCAAAGGGAATGCTCAAAAGAATCATAGGTTTTGGACAGAGGTACTAGCATACTTTGAGAGGGAAACGGTGGAATCGATAAGAGGCTACAATGCCCTCAACAGCAGATGGAAATCGCAGATTCGTCCTAAAGTTAGCCAATTTTTCGCGATTTATGATAATTTGATTAGGAGGAACCACTGTGGGTTAAATGACCAAGGGGTGTTCGATAACGCAACATTTGAATATCGTATGACGTATGGTCAAAACTTCACACTTGTTGAGCCGTGGAAACTTTTGAGATAACTTAAAAAATGGCAAGAAATAGAAATGCCAAACTTTAACAAAACCAAAGTTGCTGCAAACAAAAAATCAAAGACATCGGAAAGCACCTCATTCAACACATTGGACTCAGAACATGGTGGTTTTAATCTCAACGACAAAGCGGATGATTCAAATGAGGAAGAGGTTCGAGAAGTTCGACCAATAGACAGGGACAAAGCTAAGAAGAAAGCGTCATCCTCATCCATTCCATCAGAATCATCATCTATTGCTCCCGCACCATTTTTTCACATGTTAGTCGATAAATGGAAAAACATCTACTCCGGTCTCTTTTCCAAAAAGATAGAAGACGAGGACTCTTTTTTTTTGGATGCAACAACGACAAATGGAAATGGAAGAAAAGAAGTTTCAACAAAGGAAAGAAGAAATTGGGCTACAACTTCAAATGCTCATCTTTCAACAAGAATATCAACGAAAAAAAAATGCATCTTGTTCTATCATAGTCCCGATGACCATTTGACCGAAAGACAACGAGAAACGGTGCTAGAGATGAAAGCAACAAATCAAGGAGAAATATAAATTAGACTATTAGTTTAAGTTTTTAAGCTTTATTGTTGAGAATTAAATATTCAAGAAGTTTAATATCGAATTCTGCTGCTAGCGTTATCGGTTTCTGCTGGAGCATTTGATTCTGCTGCTAGCGTTAACATTCTGCTGCTAGGCTTAACATTCTACTGCTGAATGATTCTGCTGCTAGCGTTAACATTTTTGCTGATGAAGAACTTTCTGCTGCTGAGTGGATAAGTATGAAAAGATATTATGTGTATTAAAGTCAACAATATACGGTAGATAATATCTTACCCCATGTGATCCGTCATAATGTTATATTCACAGAACAAGTTGTAAACATAGATACAAGTTGTATCTTAATGACTGACACTCTCAAAGCAAGCGTTCGATAAGACTTGACAATATTGTAAAGATCTTTCTTGTGTTATAAAAGAAAGATCTTAGACTAGATATTTGTGCGACGAATTTAAGTGTCTAATAGAGTGTGTGAATTATTAAGTGCTTAGAAAATAAATCTCAAGAACATAGAACAAATATCACAAGTCATAGAAAACATAAGATTCAAGGTCTTTGTAACCCTAGTGATAGTGAAGATCACTCGTATTATCTTGAATAATATTGAATCGTTTGGTGATAACATTGCATGTTCTTTGTTCTATATACACAAGCATAACTGTTCCATTTCCACAACACAAATAACCTTCTAAGTGTGATTAAGTAAATTCCGCGTACTTGATCATATTAACTCAACTTATCACATACACAAAGCAACAAAGGTTTAACCACCTTATCAGTGTATCGAATCCTCTCAATTGGTATCAGAGAAATGTTGATATAGTTGATTTAGAAGAAGAAGAAGAAATGGACGTTGAATCAATTCAGACCAATGTTGCTGCAAAAATACCCATGCTCAAACAGAATGAGTTTGAGATGTGGAGGTTGAGGATAGAGCAATATTTCCAAGTAAAAGACTATGCACTTTGGGAAATCATTGAAGATGGAAACTCTTACCAGCCTACAACCATTTCATCAACAGTGGACGGCAAAGTGATGTCAACTCTGCAGACAAAGCCAACAACTGCAGAAGATAGAATAAAGAAGAAAAATGACTTAAAGGCAAGAAGCATGCTGATGATGACCATTCCCAATGATCAACTTCTAAACTTCAGCAAGTTCAAAGATGCCAAGTCATTATTTGAAGTTGTTATTGCCAGATATGGTGGAAATGAAGCCACCAAGAAAACCCACAAGACACTGCTCAAGCAGCAGTTTGAAAACTTCTCCTCTACATACAATGAATCTCTTGACCATATGTTTAATAAGCTTCAGAATATTGTGAGCCAACTTGCTATTCTTGGGGTTGAAATCCCTCAAGAAGATCTAAACTCAAAATTTCTGAGAAGCTTACCAGAAGAGTGGGCTATGCATGTTGTTGTCTGAAAGAACAAGTCAGACCTTGATACAATGGAGTTGATAGATTTGTATAGCAACTTTAAGATTGTGGAGCAAGATTTGAAGAAGAATGGAGGTACTAGTTCTAATACTGGGAACATGGCATTTATGTCAACTCCTAGTACCTCAAAATCAAGTGAAGAGGTGAAAGTTGTTGATGGTGTTGGTGCTGCTAGTTCATCAAGCAGTACCATGGGTATTTTGGATGAAAAGACTTGTTGTGCATTTCTTACAAGTCAAAATAATGGGTCAATGCTCACCTATGAAGACCTCCAAGAGATCAATGATGATGATCTGGAGGAAATGGACCTAAAATGGCAAATTTCTCTTCTTAGCATGAGAGCCAAGAAGTTCAAACAAAGGACGGGGAAGAAGCTCTTAATCAGCAATACTGATACTGCTGGTTTTGATAAGTCAAAGATAGAGTGCTATAACTGCCACATGATGGGTCACTTCTCAAGAGATTGTAGAAGGCCAAGGCAGCAAGATAGCAAGAACAAATGTTTTGGAAGCACATCCAAAACAAGGGAGGTTTCTGAGCCAAACTCAAAGGCTATGGTAGTTATTGATGGGCTAGGTTTTGATTGGAGTTTCATGGCTGATGAAGAAGAAGATTCTTCACAGATGGGACTCATGGCTTTTTCTACTTCTGAGCTACAATCTCATAAAGCTTGTTCAAATGCTTGTACTGCTCTTAAAGAGTTAGAAACTTTAATCAAACATTATGATGAACAAACGAAAGAGCTAAGCAAAACTCATCAAAACTACATTAATTATAAGTGTGGTTTGGAATCAACAGAAAGGCAGATCTTATGCTACAAAGAAAATGAACTTGCTTTTTCTGATGACAAAGCTCTTCTAAGACAAGACATATTCTTTAAAGATGCTGAAATTAAGCTTTTAAGAGAGGCTTTTGATAGGGTCAAAAAGGAAAATGGAAACATTCACTTGACTACACAGACACTAGAACATGCTTCTAGAGGTGTGACCAAAATGATAGAATGTCAAGTGATTAATAGAGCTAAGTCAGGAATAGGATATAAGAGTGTCCCACCTCCATACAGAGGTATCCCTAAACCCCCAGGGATTGACCTAGAAAATTCAGGTGTCCCTGAATTTCAACAACCTGAGCTACAATATGGTGTACAGCCAAAGACCAAGCTAGTTGTTGATGAACCTAAGAAAGTAAGTGAAAGTTTAAGTAAAACTTTACTTCCTGAGGACAAGGTGTCCTCTGATAGAAGATCAGATAGAGTAGTCATTGAAGACTGGGTATCTGATGATGAAGAAGATGTACAGGTTATGTCTAAACCTGAAGTAGTTAAGAAAGCAGGAACAAGGGTTCCCAAAGTGATCAAAAAGGATACTGTTAAGCCTAGTTCAAACATTAAACATGTTAGGTAACCAGTTAAATATTGTGAACAATATAGATCCACTAGCAAGCCCAGAGGTAACCAAAGAAATTAGAATGGCCTCAAGTCTAACCAATTAGGTGATGACTTTTTCTTTTATAATAAAAGTTTGTTACGCATGTGGTAGTTTTGATCATCTTGCAGCTTTCTGTAACAAATGGGTATCTGAGTATGAAAACAATAGGGTGAACTTCAAAAGGCAAACTCCTCAAACTCACTTTCACTCTAAGCCTAATAGAATAAAACCCAGAGCAGTTACAAAAGTAGTTTCTGCTGCTAGACCATTCATGACTGTTAACCCAAGACCAACAGTTAAAAATGCAAAATCTTTTTATACAAATGCATAAAAGAGTGTTCAAAGGCCCATTAAAACAAAAGCAGTGGTCCAAAAACAAGTTTGGAAAATTAAGGGAACAATTACAAAGCTAGCAGTTTCTGCTGCTAAGCATGTAATTCATTCTGCTTCTAGGGAAAATAGGGCAAATGCTGTTAAGGCCTCAGCATGTTGGATTCTTAAATCCAATGTTGCATCAACTGTTCTTAAGAGATTAAATTTCATTGATGCAAGAGGCAGATCCAAGTCAGTAATGGCTTGGGTCCCCAAAAGAAACTAATACTTCTCATTTCTGTGCAGGAACATTCAATTGATAAACAAGAGGATCAAGGATACTCGGATAGTGGATGCTCAAGGCACATGACAGGCAACAAGTCATATCTTTTCGATTTTCAAACATTAGATGGTGGCTATGTTACTTTTGGAGGAGGTGTTGGTGGCAAAATTTCCGGTAAAGGTACAATCAAAACTGGAAATTTAGATTTTGAAGATGTGTACTATGTACAAGAGCTAAATTATAATCTTTTTAGTGTCTCACAAATGTGTGACAAAAAGAACAAAGTTCTTTTCTGTGACACTGAATGTCTTTTACTTTCTCCTGATTTTAAGATGCCTGATGAAAGTCAAGTGCTTATTAAAATTCCTAGAAAGGGCAATATGTACAGTGTAGACATGAAGAACATTGTTCCTAAAAAGGATTTAACTTGTCTTGTTGCAAAGGCCACATTGGATGAATCAATGTTATGGCATAGGAGGCTTGGTCATATTAACTTCAAAACCATAAATCAGATTGTTAAGAATGGTTTGGTAAGAGGTTTACCTCAAAAACGATTTGAAAATGATCAAACATGCATTGCTTGTCTTAAAGGCAAACAACACAAAGCCACTTGTAAGCCCAAGCTGTTTAACTCTATCAATCAATCATTGTTTATGCTTCATATGGACTTATTTGGTCCTACAAATGTTAGAAGTATGCAACATAAGAGATATTGTCTAGTTATTACTGATGACTATAGTAGATTTACATGGGTTTTCTTTTTAGCTACTAAGGATGAGACACCTAGCATCCTTAAGACTTTCATTACTGAGATCGAAAACCTAGTAGACAAAAGAGTAAAAGTCATTAGATGTGATAATGAGACAGAGTTCAAAAATAGAGTTATGGATGAATTCTGCAAAGAAAAAGGTATTAGGAGAGAATTTAGTGTTGCTAGAACTCCACAACAGAATGGAGTTGCTGAAAGGAAAAATAGAACACTAATAGAAGCTGCTAGAACTATGTTAGCTGATTCTAAGCTACCTATAACTTTTTGGGCTGAAGCAGTCAACACTGCTTGCTATGTCCAGAATAGAGTTTTAGTTGTTAAACCTCACAATAAGACATCATATGAACTTTTTAGAGGTAGAACTCCTGCAATAGGATTTCTTAGACCTTTTGGATGTCATGTGACTATTCTCAATACCTTAGACCATCTTGGAAAGTTTGATGGAAAAGCAGATGAATGTTTCTTAGTTGGATATTCTCTCAATAGTAAAGCATTTAGAGTATACAACTTAAGAACTAAGAAAGTAGAGGAAAACCTACATGTGGAATTTTTAGAGCATAAATCCAATGTAGTAGGTGAAGGTCCTAATTGGCTATTTAATCTTGAGTCATTAACCTATTCTATGAATTATGTGCCTGTTGTTGCAGAAACTAATAACTTTTCAGGTTCACAAACAACAAATGAGGCAGGGTTAGACAAGGAGACAAATCAAGATCATGTATGGATGCCAATAAGTACCAGTGTGGTTTCAACTTCAACAAATGATGAATCTTCTTCTGATAAAGCTAAAGAAGATGTTGAAAGTGAACACAAGGAAGATGGAACAAAGGAACAACAAAATGTTTCTGCTGATGATAGTGCTGCTGAGACAAAGCATTCTACTGCTAGGCTAAAATTTTCTGCTGCTAGGCCAAATGATACTACTGCTGGCCCTTCAGACTCGAATAAAGCAGATTTCTCAGATAATGAGGTGGATTTGAGCAATATCACACCTAACTATCAAGTTCCTTCAACCCCACACACAAGGATTCACAAAGTCCACTCCCTAGAAAATGTAATTGGAGATGTACAATCAGGTGTAAAGACAAGACAACAACTGATGTCTTCAGACCAACAAGGGCTTCTTGATGCCCTTTATGCTTCAAAGCAGCATGAGTTTTCAAACTCTTGCTTGTTTGTATGTTTTCTCTCACAAGATGAACCAAAGAACATTATGAAAGCCTTAGATGATTCAAGCTGGGTAAAGGCTATGTAATACCTGAAAATCTAAAACATGCAAAAAGACCAAAATACCCCTGAGAATATAAAACATGAATAAATCACTATTAAAAATTTCTGATTCGATTCCAAACATCTGAATACGAACCAAATATGAAGCAAAGAAATTTTCGGGACAACAATTAATTATTTTAAATGTATAAAAATTATTATGGCACGTATTGTACATATATATTTCTGAAATTTAATTTAATTATTGTATTTATATTTAAAGCATATTATTAAAAGATAATTACAAAGATTAAAAAGGAAAATATTATCAAATCAAGTGTGAATAATTTCCAGCCCTTAAAGCCGTGTTTTTGTGATTTCCCCCTCCTCAAGATTCGGCCAATATCCTCTCATTTGGTTATCACCCTTTTAATTATTCTAAAACCCTAGCCGATATATACAAAAACACACATAAATCCATAATAGATCCATACGAATTTCTGGGAAGGAACCAATATTTTTTTGAAGTTATTTAGCATCTAAGGAGGTGGGGAAAAATTTGGTTTGAGCTCTGGATCGCTGGTTTGGTCGTGGTCGATTATTTGTTCTTTTATCCATTCGATAGGTATGATTCGACAAACCTTGATCCATACGTTCTATAAATTATATGTTATTTTTCTCATGCTACTTACATCACATATGATCTGTAAAAATTGTTGGAACTGAATCATGCAAGGGTTTTGGGTCGTTTTTGAATTAATGGGTTAAAACACACCTATTTTCCAAAATAATGTGCAACGATTTTTCTGAGGGCCATATATATTTTATTTGGACCTTATACGAAGTACATAGTCTGGGAAAAATGGTGGTACGATTTGTGGAGTTCTAGATTACTCGTGGTGAATTTTGTGATAAAAAACGTGCCTAAAATCTAAAATATAAGAAACGATTTTTCTAGGTTGTGTATTTAATTTTTCTGGGTTCTAACATCATTATATAACTTGGGAAAAATATGTGTTTGATTTATAGAAGCTTAAATGAATTATTGGAGAATTAATTTAAAACCGGGTTTTGTGAAAAGTGAAGAATAAATCAAATAAAATGGATCGGGCATTAGGGTTAGCATTTTGGGGCTTGGATCTGGTCAATTAAATGTGTTCAAAGATTATTCAATGATTGTTTTATGATTGGGTTTGTTAGGGTTTGAATTTGATAATTAAAAGTGGTAATCTGATTTGAAATTAAATCACAAGGGGGTGTTTTGTAACTTTTGAAACTCGTGGGTTATTTTTAAAATGTTATTTAGGTCTGTTACAATGTAGGAAAAATATAACTTGAGGGTCCTAAGTGTAAATATTTCAAGATAATGAATTAATGGTAATTAAAGGGTATGATTTATAATTAATTAAACTAGAGGGACTAAAAGTGTAAATTCTAGAAAGTTGAGGTTTTCCTGAGTAAATAATGATATTAAAAGTGTTTTGGGTAAATTTGAGTATTTATGGGCTTAATATGTAATTAATATGGAATTATGATTTAAATTATAAGTTTTGTAAACTTAAGGGACTAAATGTGTAATTTCTGAAACTTGAGGGGCTGGATTCGTACAATAAGTAATTATGAAGTTATATTCTGTATTTTGATAAAATATGAGGCTTGTTTGGTAATTATGGATAAGATAAGAATTTAAAGTGTAAAATTATGAATTAAGGGGTTTTAATGGAAATTTTGTAAACTAAGGGGTATAAAATGTAATTTGGCAAACTTGAAGTATTGAAGACGTACATTCTGAATAAATGAAGGATTAAAAAGAATGAATTTGATAATTACATATTTGACCTTTAACTTTGGAAGAATTACATTTGAAACCCTAAAGTATGGAAACTTGCCAAATAAGGAAACCTGCCTAAAATAGAAAGTTATTAAAATGGTAATCTGACTTAGAATCTTCTGTAATTCCATCTTCTATTCCTCTAGGTGTGAAGAAGGAGAGATCCTGATCTGTTTGTGCTTCTATTTCTGTTTTTGCATTCCTAATAAGGTACAGATATTCTGCCCTTCTTTAGTAAGGTGCCTTCGTCTCATTTCTGATTTCTGATTCACTGCCATGTTCTTTGATTCTGTGAACCTTTCTGGTTTCTTTCATGATATTATGAACCTTTGACATGACCTTTTCTGTTATGAACCTTTCTGATATTAAACCTTTCTGATACATGACCTTTCTGTTATGAACCTTTCTGATATTAAACATTTCTGATATATGACCTTTCTGACATGGAACCTTTATGGTATGAACCTCTGATATGAACCTCTGATTATGAACTCTGATATTCTGAAATGGAAATTGACTTATGAAACTAAATTAAATACTGGATACATGATACTTGACCTTGACCCACAGTTTGATACTACGAGCCACTCACTAGGCATGAGGGTTTCATGTCCATGTCAGTCGATGCACCGATGGCATGACTCTAGGGCAGGAGAGTGATGACCTGTCCCGTCCATTTTCTGTATTTTATTTGGTGTGTTAGGAGTTATGGCCACCAGGGGCGTATGGATGCATCCTAGATTTGTTTCTGTATTATGTTCATGTTATGATATGTTATGATATGCATGGTGACTGATGGTGTGTGCGATACACGTCTTTCACAACTCTGGGAGCTGATCACTCCATATTTCTGATTTCTGGGATTAGTGAGAGGAACATCTCTCTGCATGGCGGTATGATTATGATTTCATGTTCA
This sequence comes from Artemisia tridentata subsp. tridentata, assembly GCA_021014915.2. Lineage (NCBI taxonomy): Eukaryota > Viridiplantae > Streptophyta > Magnoliopsida > Asterales > Asteraceae > Artemisia > Artemisia tridentata. The sequence continues at coordinate 245,962,649 of CP139509.1, read as the reverse complement.
TGTTTCTGGGCTCGTAGAGGATTACTGTTTTCCATGCACTTTATAGACTTATGACCTTTACCTTTCATTACTGACACCCTATGACATGATACTGGACTTATCTCTGTACTGGGCTTGGTATGTTTGGGCTTGATGGGATCTTTTGATTACTTCACCATTACTCATGATACTATCCATACTTTCTGATATCTCTGTATAACCTTCATATTTCTTCTCATCTATTATTACATCATGTACGATTCCTTCCATCTTCCCTATTTCATTATTATTGTTTGTTACCGTTATATCTGTTCACTGAGCTCGTGTAGCTCAGCCGCGTTTCTGTTCCCGCGGCAGGTATTTAAGCTAGGAGCTGGGGTATGGCTTTTGGGAAGAGTGCACCTGAGTGGAGCTTTGTCTTTAGTTGGATTATTTCACCATTTGGATTTTGTTATGTACTTCATTATTTCTGTCTTATCTTTGTAATTAAGTCATGTTGACTTATTCTCTTTGATTATGTTATGATTTCCGCTGTTTTATTCGTGGATGCTATGTTTATTCTGATATGAAACCATGTACTTGTGACATCTTTGCCCTTGTCGGGTCGGGGTGTTACAGGCTATGCAAGAGGAGCTTCTTCAGTTCAAGATTCAGAAGGTATGGGTGCTAGTTGATTTACCTAAGGATGCAAAGGTAATTGGCACTAGATGGGTTTTCAAGAATAAAAAGGATGAAAGAGGAATAGTGATTAGGAATAAGGCTAGATTAGTAGCTCGAGTAGTTTTATTTTATTTCCGTATTGTATTTTTAGTTCGTAACTTTTTTTTTATGTACTCGTAGTGGTTTTTTCATTTCGAAGTTTTTTTTTTCATATTTTTTTTATGTTGTATTTTTTTATTTGTAACGTTTTTATTTATTATTGTATGTTTAACTTTGTTAATGAAGTATTATCTATACTACATATAATGCACAAAACACTCTCTCTTTAAATTTTAAGACTTACAAAAAAAGAAATATAATGTACACCACTTTAATGCACATAATTTTAAGACTTACAAGACAAGAAGCATAGTGTACACCACTTTAATGCACATATTAAAAAAACAAAACACCACATTAATGCTATTTAATGTAGTAAATTAATTAATTGGTCAATAAATGCAATTAATATAGTTATTAATAGACCCATTACATAAGAAATACAAATTATCAAGCATATTGTACAACCAAATTAAACATAATTCCTGCATTAAATGTCACTAATACAAATAATAAAGCACATTATACAAATATTCAAGCCCGAGCGGGCAACAGGCTCGAGCCCGAACGTGCATGGGCTAAACGAAATTCTTGATATCATTTATTGTCAAAAATCACATAATAAACTAAAATAAATGATTCATCGGAAAATTTTATTTCAGGGTACCCGCCGCCGCAACGCGCGGATACCTTGCTAGTGTTATTTAATTAATGAAATTGTTGAGGGGTTAATTTGTAAATTGTTGTTTTTTGAAATGTGGGTTCCAAAAACGTGGTGTTTTTGTTGTTATGATAAAGGATGATTTTTTTGTGTAAAATATTTTAGTGTTGAAGTGATATGACGCTGAGGTGACATGCATTTTTTTGGTGTTACGGTGTTATTACACCTAGCCTCTTAATAGCCATCATGAAATGCTACAGTTTTAACGTTTAATGGTATGTGATTTTTTCATCAACTATTATATATTTTACATATTTTTTAGAAATAAAAAGTACATTACACATAACAATCTTACATTAAAATAATAATAATAATAATAATAATAATAATAATAATAAACTCCAGTAATAGGATTATTTAATTAAGGCTATGTTTGGCGCGGAGCTTTTTTGGGCGATGAGCGATGAGCAATGAGCTTTTTGATTTTTATTGTTTGTTTGGCAAATGAGCGGTGAGCTTTGCTATTTTTTAGAAAAGCTCATTTTTCCAATGCTTCTTTAAGAAGCTGTGAGCGGTGACTACTGCTCACAGCTCACTGCTACTTTTACCAAACATATCGTAAGTCAAACCGTAAGCATATTAAAGTTTCAATAAATTTTAGAACATAGATATTATATGGAATAAAAGAAAAAGAACTTCATTACCTTTTTATACAATAGCGAAGCAAACGGTCGTTTTAGACTTGCAAAAACGACGCCGTTTAAAGCTTGGGTTGTACCGTTTAAGACTGTAGTTGGGCCAAACGACGCCGTTTAAGGGTGAAACGAAGTTGTTTAGGAATGACTTATGCCGTTTAATATGTTCCCTAAACCAAACGACGTCGTTTTGTTGGATTAAAAAGTGAAATATATAGAAAAAAAAGCAGATACGCTAGCGCGAGAAGAAAAAACACACACATCGGTTTGTTCATTACATCAAGCGGGCATACTAATGTTAGGGTGAGGAGGATGCGAGAAATAAATATAAAACTTCTATGTGATGCTTGCAAGGAGAAATGATGTAATGAGGAAACCGTAATCCGTGCTTTTTCGTGACAAAAATTTTCCTTGGGGGCTTCCTGGGAAACATTATATCGATTTCTCCCACCATCCTCACCTTAATGTTAGTATGCCCATTTTATTTATCGTGCATATTCTAAATATGAAATAAACAATGTCTTAGGTAACACATCGGTTTGTTCATGCAACCTAATTACAGCAGGTCCATGTAGAAAAGGGTGCTGCTCTCAAAAGGGGAGAATATCCCAGGATAGCTTTGGTGTGTTTTCTAAATGATGCATCAACTAAGGTACGCCCTATTTCTTTTGTTCTCGTCACATTTTGCAAACTTTCTAACATGGAATAGTTTGATCAGCTGAATAATATATCAAATGTGCAATCAGTTCACAGGTGGAAGACGATTACCAAAAATTAGCGCCTGCTATGCATCTGGACAAGAACCGACTCTTTCAAAAGCAAGGATTGATGTATCCCAGTAAGCATTTTCTTATACGAAGGTGATGACCTCTTTACCAAACCAATTAGATGCACGTTCTTGAGGATGATTAGATTGTTAACTATAGTTGTTTAGCTTGTTTCAACAAACTTTGCGTCTATCTATAAGAAGTACGTAATAGATACAATTAAGAATAAAATACATCGTTGGTCCCTAAAGTTGTCAAAAAAACATCACCGGGGGACAAAACTTGGGATTTTCTTCGCTGGGAGTCCAAAACTTGGGATTTTGGGGCCAATGAGGTCCCGTGACCCGTTTTCTCTCGGTCAACGTCCGTTTTGAGTTATATTAACGAGGGTATAATAGACCAAGCACATTTATGACTTAAATGTAATGCAAGCTAACCCAACAGTGAACGTTAGGGACCAACTGTGAAATAATTCTTATATCTATAACTATGCAACTTGACCGTATCTTCCCTATACGCTATTTATTTTTTAGCGCGAACCAATAAACCCACCCACCAAACCCATATCCACACCATAATAACCCAAACCCTTATCCAGACTGTCACCTAAAAATCAAAGACCAAATTTAAACCCTCATTTTGAGAACTCAAAAAACCAACTCAAATTCCAACAATACCATGTTGTTTGGAGCTAATGTTATCGCTAATATGCCAGATTATATTAGCAACATGCCAGATAATGTGATCACTAATGTTTTGAATCATTTTCCAATAAAAGATGCGGTGAGGACCGATAGTTTAGCGAGAAACTAGAGGTTTAAGTGGACTTTGCTCACCGATGTCTTAGTTGATGAGGATTTCTTTTATTATTTAACAAATAAATTTGATGGGAGGCATGTAACTAGACTATTACTTTAGCTTAAAGGTCCCATAAGAAGGGTTGTCTTCTCCATAGAGCCCAAAACGTTGTGTGGACAAGAAGGCTTGAATTATGAAGAGATTCAGGATTGGCTTTCGTTTTTGGCTCGGGAAGGAATTAAGGAGCTTACAATTAGAAACCGGTATGGTGAACCACTTACGTTGCCAACCCAACTTTACTCTCGTATGGAGTTGAAACATCTGAAACTTCATTATTGCACTTTTCCTACTTTGGAATGTTTTTGTAGTTTTCCAAATCTATTGAGCTTAAGATTGTGTTCTGTCAATTTTCAAAGTGGTATATTTTGGGATTTTATTGCTCGTTGTCCCATACTTGAGTTTCTTAAAATTAATCTTGCTACTACAAACGAGATGAGACTCTTGGATATTTCAAAACTTAGAAATATGAAGAAGTTATATTTGTCATTCGTTGTTTGGGACCATGCGACGACAATCACAACTTCCAATATCTTTCACCTGACAAGTCTTCCAAAACTTGAGACGCTTACATTGGTTTTTCAGGACTTTACGGTAAGACCAATTTGAGTTTTATACTTCAAATTACAGAATGTTAAAGTAATCTCTAACACTTATGAAATGTAATCTTTAAAACATACGAAAAGTCAACTTTTGTAGTTGTTGGTAGAAGCTAATTCCAGGATGAATGTCCCTGTCGCTTTTGTATCCCTCAAGACTCTTAAGCTATCCGGAGTGGATTTTGGGAATAATATAATGGTATCATTCATCATTGAAATTATTCATGGATCTCTAAATTTGAAAATGCTAGAAACCAGAGTAAGTGGAATGTATATGTTTCAAATAAATCATCTTAAATTTCTATGGTTATGCATCTCAATACTATCTCATTTTGTAGGCTTCATACACGCTTAGTGTTCTAGCTTTGGAAATTTCTTCATTAGATTTAAACAGCAACACAATGGGGCAGCTGCAGCTTCAGAGTGTGGTGTTTCAATCTTTTCCTAGATCAGAGAATGAAGTAACTATAATCACTACTAGAAAAGGGCTATCCTTGACTCCAAATGCGAGTCAAGAAGAGGTCTTATGACGCGCAAATGCGAGTCAAGGATGGACCAGTCATAAAGCTTCATGACTCGCATTTGTGCGTCATCCCTCTATGACGCACACTCATGACCCACGTTTTATGACTCTCCTTTTTGCATGTCATTACCCTTAAAATCATTTTGACTAACTTTTGTGACCCACTTTTCTGACATATGTTTTTGCGTGTCATTACCTTAAAATCATTTTTTTTTAATTTTTTTCTATTTTTTAAAACCTGATTATATACATAATTACTGACAATAGACCTGATAATTGTACAAAATTAACGCATTTCATATATATCAAAACCATGCGTTACCAATTCATTACATAACAATTCATGTCAAAATATATACCGATAATTAGTTAAAGTTACTACAATGTACGATTTCTACCTAAAAATGAAATTCGACAAATAAATTGCCCATTCTTCTCGAATATCGTCGAAATCCGCATCCGTGTACTCATTGCTATCACCACCAATCTAGTCAAATAAAACAACATTTTAGAAACAGTTAATTACTACTTAAACTACTTAAAACAGTTAACTACTTACATTGTCATTTTCGAGAGCCCGAACTCCATGTTTAACTATTTCCTTCATAAACTTCAACACGAAGTACCCACATTCGGTGCATCCGGGCTGACATGGACACTACACAAGAAACACAAATTGTATATGATATGCAACTACAGTTGATTAACAAGAATGGTCTGCACAGGGTATATGGGCTTATTTGCAGATCAGTTATAAGCTGATTAATAAGGTGAAACTCAAATACCAGATTATGCACCAAAAGACCCCTACCTAACCTACCTATATTCCAAAAATTAGGACCTAAAGCAGATACGATAAGCCAATTTTGATCCTAGATCAGCAGTGCAGATAACTAATTGCTGCAAAACAATCTGTGGTAGCAGATTAGGAATTTGGCGCAAAATTTGAGCAAGACTACTCCACAGCAGACCAACTCATAGGAACTCACTTAAGCACCATTGAACTAACTAGCAAAGCTAAAATGAACTCAAATTAAGCTCAGCTTATTGCTAAGCTTATTAGGGCAGATAAGAGCTCAAAACTAAAATATCTAATGCAGACTTTAAATAACCATCAAACTGCCCTATCTTCTGATGAGAACAACTAAATTACCTTTGAATCAGTTCAATCAAACTCAGAAACTTGGCACATGAACAGTGCTTTTCAGATTATACCCAAACTAACCTATAAGCTGTCTTAAACCAAACACCCTTACACTGATCTGTATTGCAATTTTACCCTATACTAAGCTGATTAAAACTAAAAACCACTCTACACTAGTATTACTTAGACTATTAATAAGCTAGGAGATGCAAATAAGCCATAAAAAATAACTAACCTTAGAATTAACCCAGTTAAGTTTAGTCCTCTTATTGGTTCCAGCTTCTACATCATACAATGCAATTGCCCTACAAAGAATTAACCCAGTTAAGTATTACATCATACATCATAAAGATTCTATAATTTGTATTACTTACGCATCCACTATTTGCTTGAACTGATGATTGACGTCGCTAGTCGATAGGGAATCAAGATAATAGCAGGTACTTGTCTTCATGTTAAGCACACCTAACACCAAATGTCTTCTACAAAAAACAAAAAACAAATTCTGTTAATTAATGTTAATTTTTATTAATTAATTTAAATGTTGTTGAAAATCTAACCCGGGATTGTATGGCAATAAGATGAGGTCATTTTGCTTCCTTGTAGATAACCTTTTTGCAATAACTCGACTTGCCTCCTCGATATTCTTGGCCCTCGCTTTACGTTCATGATGCATGATCGCAGTCGGGGTCATGAAACAAACTCCATGATCTCTTTGTGACCCATTCTTGATTTGCTCATATAGGTACCTGTTAACAATTAACATACAAAGTTTACATTCAATTACTCCTGTTAACATACAAGTACCAATTTTTTATAAACTATATTTATCACTTACATGATATAAGAAGCAACGACAGCCCCGCTTAACTCATCCATTGAAAATAGACTGACAAAATCATTCCAATTTAAGTACGTGTAACTGTGGTGCCTAAACAAATCGTCCTCGCATTGCACTTTTATGCAATCGACCTTTGCAACTTGTCCATCAACCATCATTGCAGTCATTTTCAATCCCATCCTTTCTTCAATTCTTTTCCTTACTCTCTTCTGACCTCTCGTCATCATTTTTTTCAACGGATTTCCTTTCTCAGTCACTTTTGCAATGGAGGCGAGAGTTTCTGGGCTTTTTCCTTCTTCAACTGCAACTGTAAACATAACAGTTTCTGGTCACTAAAAATAACTGTAAACATGACTGTAAAAATATGATGTTTTTGGCATCGTACCTGTTTTTGGCATCGTCGCTTCTTCTTCGTTGTCGGGTTCTCTTTGTCGCTTCTTCTTTTCTTTTTTCTTGTGGATCACACTGCCCAACTCTCTTTTTTCTTCTTTTTCTTTTCTTTCTTCTTCTTTTCGGTTTCTTTCATCAGTACGATCATAAGGATTGCCAATTGATTTCATGTTTTCCAAGGAATCGGAACAGAATTCTAATGCTTCCTCTGCCACATAACATTCTGCCATGCAGCCCTCGGGTCGATAATGATTTCGTACATAACCTTTTAGTGTTTTCATGTACCTCTCAAACGGATACATCCACCTAAAGTGGACTGGGCCACATAACCTCACCTCTCTGACTAAATGCACCATCAAGTGAATCATGAAATCGAAAAACGAAGGCGGAAAATACTTCTCTAGTAAACACAAAGTTACTACGATGTCACTTTGCAGCTTTCCTAGCTTACTAACATCAACTACATTACTACACAGCTCGTTGAAGAAGTGACACAAGCTTATAATAGTCTTCCTAACTTTCACGTCTAACACCCCCTTTATTGCAAAAGGAAGAATCTGTTGAATTAGTACGTGACAGTCGTTGGACTTCAATCCATTCATTTTCGAATTATCATCGGACACGAGATTCTTGAAATTGGAGGAATACCCATCAGGCACTTTTATGTTAGACAGCGTGTCATAAAACATGCGTTTTCCTCGCTATTTAATGTGTATATGGCAGGCTGATGAGACGAAAAGTGTACCGCTTTTAGGGGGTCATTTAAGCCCTAATCCGCGATTATATGATCAAATATTGCCCTAAATCGTTTCTTTTCTCATTTTAGGTACTTGGGACGTGATTTCTGGAATATGAAGCATTTTGGAGCTTTTTGGACATTTTTATGCTCAAGAATGAAGAAAACAAAAAGACCAAGGAAAGTCAGGATTTTACACCTGACGGCGTCAGGCTTTGGATGCTGACGCCGTCACTTGAAGATGAAAGTGGTGGAATTATACACGTGACGCGCCAGAAAGTTTTACATAGGAAGTCTGACGGCGTCACGTGTTAATGGATGTAGGCCGTCAAGTGTTAAGTTAAAGAGAGACGGGCCAGAGGATTTTTGAAGGTGACGGCGTCAGGATCATAGACCTGACGACGTCAGATGATATAGAGTGACGGCGTCAAAGTATTCTTACACGAGAAGGAACCTTAGTGAAACCGCCACAAGTTAATCAAGACTATCACAACTCGCGCGCGGAGTAGCTGTCACTGTTTTGGCCATAAAATCTTCATACGAACTCGGATTTAGGTGATTTAAGAGGCCACGGAATCGGGACGAAAAGATCTACAATTTGGTGAAAAAGGGGAGCTGACGCTGTCACTTGTAAATGCTGACGCCGTCAGATCGATGCGGACAGAAAATCAACTATAAATACAACATCACAACTTCATTTTTTGTAAGCCCTAAACCCTAAGTCCGATTCTAGGGTTTAGGTAGGTGTTTTTCCAGCAACTTAGAGGGTTTAAATCACTTCATAAACATCAAATATTGGTTTGTTGATTCTAACTTAATTATGTCTTTCATTATTGTGGTTGTTTGCCCTTCATTGATCATGCTTTGCTAATTCACCTTGTGTCTACTTATGATTGTGTGAAACTTGTATATAATTAATTAGATCTTATTGATTCCTTGTTGATGTATGTGTCTATCGTCATCAATAAAGGTGTGACACTTCAATAGATCTAATTGGTTTAGCTTATAATTCTTGTTTCCTATTGTCTCTTGTTTGATTGGGTGGTATCGATGTTAGGCTTAAGAAAACTGGCTAACCTCCTATACGGTAATTTGCTTGAACGTCTTAAGAAACATGAACCAATGCGTACTAGGTTTATTTGGTTGTATTTAATGCATGAGCGAATTCTAGTGATCCCATGTTAGGAGCTTCTTAGCCGGCTCGACATAGGAGTGAAGTAGGAGCTTATAGAGTTGGGGAAGTACGTACGCCACCCCACGAATGGTATTAAGGAATACAACCCGTCAATTAAAACAAGGTGTGACAATTCAATAGGTAGAATTGGATAGCTAGCAAGGAGTAATACATCATAGGTAGATACGCTTCACTTCCCTTGTAGAACCCTAGTTTACTTTCCTGCACATTAGTTTAATTAGTAGCTTTTGGGTTAGTTGATTAGCAACTAATTCCGCCCCGTCTTCCAAAACCAGAGATTTTTACTTGCTTTCCATAAAATATAAAAATACAAAAAGAATCATCCCTCACCTTTAGACCTAGTAGATAAATTTCAATCCTAACGAACACTATTCTTTGAGTTGAACGATCAATCCCCCGGTACTTGCCACTTTACTATACTACAACGGTCAGGTACACTGCCTGGTGGGGATTGCAAGCCTCTTGAGATCCCTTGAGAGGTAAAACCTACTGCGAGGGCGCAATCCCACGCATCACAGGTAGCAGATAATGACCCTTCCCTTTTGGTTGACTTATTAACTCAGTCTTAATCCCTAACTCCTCGAGATCTTTTCATGCCTTTAAACCGTCCTTCGTCTTGCCTTGCAAATTTAGTAACGTCCCATAAACACTCTCACATACATTCTTTTCTATATGCATATGATGAAGCGAAAAGTGTACCGCTTTTAGGGGGTCATTTAAGCCCTAAATCGTATTTATTTGATCAAATATTGCCCTAAATCGTTCCTTTTGTCATTTTAGGTACTTTGGAGAAGAAATCTGGAAAAGGAAGCATTTTGGACGTTTTTGGAGCATAAAAGTGAAGAAAACGACAAAGTCTCAAAAATATGCTGGAAAGTACATGTGACGGCGTCAAGCTCTATTGTGACGCCGTCAGCCCTTGATAAGCCAGAGAAATTTTGGAAGATTAAAGGGGGACGGCGTCAAGAAGGTCGTCAAGCCTTGATAAGCCAGGGAGGATTTTGGAGGATTAAAGAGGGACGGCGTCAGGAAGACCATCCGGGAACCCTAGCCACGGCGAGGTGACGGCGTCAAGATCTATAACGTGACGCCGTCAGCCACTAAGTTCTATATATAGTTTTGCAATTTTTAGTCATAGTGTGCAACTTTGTGAGGAGAAACCCTAAGACGAATTTCTGCCATTTTTAAGGGTTTTCATACCCTTGGATCTCCCATGTTTAATTGAAGATAAGTAATCATTTAATCATTCAATATGTCTATGTGTTGTTTGATTATATCTTGTTCTTGTCTTTTGATTAACATGCTAGGCTAGATTTATCTTGTGTTTGCTTAGATATAATGAAACCTAACTATTGATTATTGGTTATTAGTGTGTTATTAATTGTATTGGATGATTGTTTATCGATGTTAGGCTTAAGAAAACTGGCTAACCTCCTATACGGTAACATGCTTGAACGTCTTAAGAAACATGAACCAATGCGTACTAAGGTTTTTATGGTTGTATTTAATGCATGAGCGAATTCTAGTGATCCCATGTTAGGACCTTCTTAGCCGGCTCGACATAGGAGTGAAGTAGGAGCTTGTAGAGTTGGGGAAGTACGTAAGCCACCCCACGATTGGTATTAAGGAATACACCCGTCATCCAAGCAATTAATACACACTAATCAACCGGTAAAAGATAGTTAGGGAGTAAGGAAATCTAAGTAAACACATTTCTCCCCATATAAGTTCCACAACCTTTTCATTTTCAGTTATTTTATTTTATTTGCATTTGTAGTTATTTGGGTTAGTTGACTAGCAACTAATTCCGCCCACTCCTTCAAACCCGAGATTTTACTTGCTTTCATAAAAATATAAAAATACAAAAAGAATCTTTTCTCACCCTTAGACCTATTAGAGTAGTTTTTCAATCCTAACGACACTATTCCCCTAGAGAACGATCAATCCCCCGGTACTTGCCACTTCACTATACTACATCGGTCAGGTACACTGCCTGGTGGGGATTGCAAGCTTCTCGAGATCCCTCGAGAAGTAAAACCTGTTGTAAGGTCGCAAAACCACGCATCAGCATAACATCTAACTGATGACGAACAAGCAAATGCTTCTAGTACTCTAGTTCAAAAAATATTGATTTTTTACGCCAAACTTTCGATCTCGCATCAATAGTTTCTTTTTTCTTTTTTGGCCTTCTCTGCTGACGTGGCATTTTCTTCTTTGATTTATTCTCCTTCAACGCCCTCCAGATAACTTCCTTCTTTTCCTTTTTCTCCTTCCCCCATTTAGTCGTAAAACCTTCCAGATAGTCGTAAACTTCTTCACCCGATCTCGGTTTTTTCATCACACCGCTCTCTGGTTCATTATTGAAATATTTTCTTCTTTGGCGAAAAGGATGTGTAAGTGGGAGGAATCTTCTATGCCCGAGGAAGCATACTTTTTTGGATTTTGGCAACCACTGTGAGTAGGTATCCTCTGAGCATACTGGACACGCGTTATAACCTTTGGTAACACACCCCGACAGGTCACCATACGCGGGAAAGTCATTTATAGTCCAAAGTAAGACTGCTTTTAGATTGAAGAACTTTTTCTTATAAGCATCATACGTCTTAACGCCAGGTTTCCACAACTCTTTCAGATCCTTTATTCGTGGTGCCAAGTAGACATCAATACTGTTACCAGGTTGCCTTGGACCTGATATCAGTAGAGTCAACATCATGAACTTTCTTGACATACACAAATAAGAAGGCAGATTGTATGTTGCTAGGGTAACCGGCCAACAACTATACTTTGCACTTAATGACTTATGAGGGTTTATACCATCCGCGGACAAGGTTAATCTCAGATTCCTATCTTCCTTTCCAAATTCTTTCCAGTACTTGTCGTCAACAAGCTTCCAAGATGGGGAATCACAAGGATGTCTTAGCTTGCCATCACTGACCCGACCTTGCGCGTGCCAAGTTAGGTCATGTGCGGTTTCTGGTGACAAGAACATTCTTTTAAATCTAGGAATGGGCGGGAAATACCAAACAACTTTTCTCGGCACCTTCTTGCTATTCTCCTTCCACCGAGAAGTGCCACAAGTTGGACATTGAGAAGCATCCTTGTGCTCATCCCAGAACAAGACACAATCATTCTCACAAGCATGATACTTAATGTATTCTATGCTTATTCCTTTTAGCAACTTCTTGGCCTGGTATATCGACTTAGGGATTGTATTATTTGAAGGCAAAACATCATTTAGCTCGCCCAATAAAGCATCAAAGCTTGTATCAGACCAGCCAAATTGACCCTTCAAATGTTGGAATTTCAGCAATCCATTTAGTGCATTATACTTAGACCCTTCATACAGTGGCTTGTCGCATTCTTCGAGAAGTGACTTCAATAAATTAGGTTCATTCTCTGCATATGTGAAGGCCTTATGTAGCATCTCCTTTGTGTAATCGAACTCGGGAGGTCTAGACTCATTAGGGCATTGAGCTTCATCCTTAGATGAATTTTCTCCGTGGAGGAACCAAACACTATAATTCTCATCGAAACCGTGTTTAAACAGGTGATAACGCACGTTGGAGATGGAAGTGTGACACAAATTGATACAATTTACACAAGGACACGGAATGGCGTCGGAATTTGGGTTATTGCATTGTGCAAACTCTAAAAAGGCATTCACACCTTCCTCGTATGCGATTGATAATCTATCGGACAAAATCCAAGATTTATCCATTACCTAAAAACTCTAAAACAGAAAACATCTCTGTTAAGTGTCGAGTCTGATACCAACCTTATTAAACTAAAACAGAAAAAGATAACTACCTAGTAAACTATACATGTTAAATAACTATACATGTTAAACAAGAACACCAGCTTACATGTTAAACAAGAAACACCAGCTTACAAATCATTTACAGTTAAAGTTTACTCTATTAAACTATACATGTTACATTATTTACAGTTAACTTACATGAGGCCTATAAAATATTATTCACAAACACCAAAAAATATTATCTTACATCATAGTAACATTTTCACAAACACCTATAAAATGTTATCTTGCAACCAAAAAATAATGATACAAAAACTGATACAAAAACCTAGTTACATTTTCACAAACACCTGGTGTGCTACATTAAAAATCAATAAATTGATTTTATAACCTAAATAAAACTCTACAACTACATTAAAACAGAAAACATAAAACTCTCAAACAAACAAATTAGGGCAAATTAGGGCATACCTTTCAAACTGATGTCGAGTGTTTTGAGAGTTTTGAGAGGGGTTTGAGATGGGAAATTAGGGCAAATTAGGGCAAATTACGGCATACCTTTCAAAATTAGGGCAAACTAATGTCGAGTGTTTTGAGAGTTTTGAGAGGGGTTTGAGATGGGAAATTAGGGCGGGAGTGTTTTGAGAGTTTTGAGAGGGGTTTGATAAGGTTTTGAGAGTTTGAGAGGGAAGTGTTGAGTTTTAGAGCGGGAAGTGTTTTGGCCAAAAAAAAAAACAATGGATTTTGATGAAGCAGATGGGAAAAAAAAACATAGATGACCCCTATTTAGGATGAAGCAAAACGAGCGTCATCTAGCAGGCTAAATTTTAACTGATTATGACCCTATGTTATGACGCTTCTGAAAATGAGTCATCCCCAATAAAAAATTTACTCGTTATGACTCTTATTTTATGACTTTGCTATTTGCGTGTCATCTTGTAGCGTGCGTCATAAAATGCGAGTCAAGGATAGACCTTTTTCTAGTAGTGAATAAAGTTTATACTTGCGTGTTCCCCCTTGTTGAAGATAATTTATATCAAGGTCAGCGAATTGAGTGATGATGAGTCTGAAAATATCAAGATGAATTGGGAGTTGGCTAGGAAGCTGTTGAAACTCCACCGAGCTTCCCTCACAGCCGAAGTAGACTTCTTTTAGTGGTTGTAGTTTATGTATGGGTTGAATACCCTATAAAAATTAATCTTTTGTTGTTTCTGTATATGGTTTGATTAAATTTAGCTTTTACATATGTTGTTGGTTGTACATATGTTAGTGATGCAAATGTCTAATTTAGGTTCTGCATATGTTGGTTGCCAAATTGTGATAAATGGGACTTTTGACTGCATTGGAAAAAGGTTGTGTTTCTCATGGATTTGCAAGTTTGACTTTAGAAAGTCAAATTTCCATTTAGCATTTTCATTTGACTTTAGAAAGTAAAACTGCAATCCATGAGTCGAAACTCCCATTTAGCATTTCCATTTGACTTTAGAAAGTCAACCTGCAAATGGTAAATGCCATTTACCATTTGCAGTTTGACTTTCTAAAGTCAAACTTGCAAATCCATGAGTCAAATGTGGTCCAAAAAACTTATACATATAAATGACTCAAGACTCAACTAGAAAGGAATTAGACAATATTTATGAGGGGGTGTTTGGATATGATTTGGATGTTTGACTTTAGAAAGTGAAGCTGCAAATGGTTTTGTGTATATTAATCCTTAACTAAATAGAAAATATAAATTTGTCAAATTCATGGACCAAATGTGAACATTCAAGTTATTAATAGGCGGGAGTTTTAAGTATGACAACGGCAACCTAGAAAAATTCAGGGACTAAATGTGAAAAAAAATCATTTCTGGACCCCTTGAACGTCTCTTCTCGGAGATGATATTAATTTTTCGGCAACGAACCAATAAACCCATCCACAACCTTTTCCTCACACATTTTCCAATGGAAGATTTCTCTATATTGAATGAAGTAATGGAGATCGCTGGTTCATCACGCTTACATGATCGTATGGGATTGTGGTTTGGGCAAGAGGCTGTAGAAGAAGGGTTTTTTTGCAAAGCAAATTCGTGCCTGCATTGATCATCTCAAGAGGATGATCATCAAGCGTAGGGAGCTGATTCTGGAGAATGAAGCTTTGGGACCACGTGGTGTGGCGCTTGACAGTTTGGATACGTTGAGAGAAATCCAGGCCAGGAACATCGACCTACTTGCTCGTTTGATAAAGTTTTTTGGTGAAAACTGATGATGGTATTCGTAAGCAGGAAGGTTATGTTGCGAAAATGGCTAAAAATAATTAGTGACTTTGGGTATTTGAAGGGGGCAGGTAAATGGGGCCTTTTGGTTGCTTGTTTTGGATTATTAGGTTGTTAACAGGGGTATGTAAATTGATCTTTTGTTTGGTTGTTGATGATGGTTTGATTTAGTTCTTGCTGTTCTTGTAATCTACTATAATTACGATGAAATATAAATCTAAGTTTTAGCATTTGATCTTTTTGTATTGTGCTATTGGGTGCACTGTTTCTATCAACAAAAACAAATACCCCTTTCTATCAGCAAAACCAAACACAATGGTTATAATGTTATATGTGTTCAAAATGCAAATGCTTTAGCATTTAATCTTATTCTATTGACAATGGTGTATTATTTATGAAAAAAAATGGAATGGTGTTAGTTTTAACAGCATGACTAAACAACCCCAATAGAAAAAATTGTAACTTCTTGATTTTTGACTTCCCTAAGTCAAACCTATTTAGCAAATGCCACAAATTATAACTTCTTGATTATTGACTTCCTTAAGTCATAGTGTCAAACCTATTTAGCAATGCACAACCAAATACTATAAGTTACAATAACAATCCAATTTTATATTCAGAGTATGCCGTTATTAAAAGTAAGAGCTTTTATTGATCGATTCCAGTTAAAATATGTTTGACTTCCCTAAGTCAAACACTATCACTTAAAATATGTTTGACTTCCCTAAGTCAAACATATTTACCAACGCACAACCAAAGACTATTAGTTAAAATAACAATCCAAATTTTTATTGCACGATTTCATGTTGACAACCATTAGAAACTTCCCTATCATCTAAACATACAATTAGATAAACCCAGAACTTTTCCTATCATCCTTTTCCTTCTTTTCCTTTAGATATTTAAACACAACTTCAAGATTTTTAACCTTGTTTCCAAATCATAAACTTTTGATAACCCGATGTCGGCAGCCTCTTCCTTCTCATTCTTAACACCCAAACGCTCTCCATTGGAGCAATCTTCTTTCCTCAACCTACTGTACAAAGCCTCCCCTTTATCATTTTGTGTCATAGTTAGTGATTTGGGTTGAATGTGTGTTGCTGGTAATTAGGGTTGAATGTGTGTTGCTGGTAATAATAGGGTACAGGGTTGGTTTACATTTAACTAAGGTATAGTGAAAATGTGAGTTGTCTATTATACCCTCGTTAATATCTCAGAACGGACGTTGACCGAGAGAAAATGGGTCAAGGGATGTAGCAACCCGTAAATTTTCACACATCAAAAGGACTATTTTACCCTTTGACTTTTTTTAAGTTGACTTTGACTTTTACTTCTTGATTATTTGACTTTTACCTTAACGTAAAAGCAAAAACTGTAATCGGTAGTTAACCGGTAACTTCCAAAGTTAAATAACTCGCTCTGATTCGAATTATTACTATCTGAACGTTACGTTCACCCTTGTCTATTTAACAAGAAAGTATATTGTTTTTCTTGCATATCAACACCGCAATAAAAATGGTTTATATTCGATAATCATTATTCGGAATCAATAGTCTCGTTTTTATATTGATTTTTATAAAAACGACTCCAATAATATATTTCTCGCAATTACCCAACCAAAGTGCCGAGTTTATACTTTAACTCAGCGGGAGACGGAGTGCACTCAATACACTAAATGATAAACCTTATCATCTTTAATATCAAAAAATCTTATCCAATCTCTCCAAAAAATATGATATATCTTTTATTCCCTCCCTCTCTCTCATTTGCATATCAGATCTATATTTTTTGTCTCCTCTCTCTTTGAAGATCGAACAACAGTAACAACATCACCTCCATCACCATCGAGATCCACCACCACTGGCGACCACCACCTTCATCCGCCATCGTCACCAACACACAACCACGATCATCATCAAAACCAAGGAAAATCCGAGGTGATGATGTGACGTTTGGGGCTGTTGTGGCTCGAGTGAATCACCACAACCGCGCCACTCCTCCACCTATCCTCACCTCTCTCAATCTATAGGCATGTCGACAACATAGCCCCCCCTCGTAGGTATTTATAACACCGATTATCATAAATCATTTCATATAATTTTCGTTGATAAAAAACGGATTTAAAGCGGTTTTAGATTAAGAGTGTAATCGT